>JANHGC010000368.1:114149-126571 GCA_027560395.1 Boaedon fuliginosus | reverse complement strand
TGACTAACCTATGAGTTAGGGGCATGTGTATGTTGGGTGGACGTGTAAAAATCAAGCTATGTCTTACTTTCAGGGGAAGTCGTATTTTCAGGGAAACAGGGTACAGGCTTGACTTCTACAATCCTAATTTGAGTAGCCTTGATGAGGGACTCACCCTTTCAGGAACAGTACAAGTATTACATCACTCACTAAGTGATGTAATAATATGACATTGTACATCATTACCATGTCATTTAGTGATGGACATTCCAAACCCAATTGCTGTCATAATCCAAGCATTATCTATACAAGGCACAAGTTTTTTCAGTATATAGAAATACCTGGATTTTTTTGTGCTTAGCTTTGTTCTGTCCCATGCCCAAAACACATGGATCAAAACCCCAAAAGTACTTTCTGTTTAGAAACAGAGAAATATTTCAACTTGCCAGGAGCCCCTTGCAAGTTTCCACAGTATTCCAGGAAAAATGCCAAGTGATAAAACACTCCCAGTAATTAAATCTTTCCATAGAGAACTAGGTGATAGAGATGAATACTTGAACAGAAATTCTACAAACCAGAATAGGCCATGATAGAAACCCAACACGAATACTAGATTCTTCTCCAAACTCTTCAGTTGCTCTCTGCAGAGAACTGTTTCCAGCCACGCCCCTTTTAACTCCTATAGGGTGTGGTTAATCACCTGTTAGCGTAGCTGACCTCTTCCCTTCCTATGTTGCTGCTGTCTTCTGAGCAGCCTCCGAGTTCTGGATCACTCAGACCCTCCTCCCCACTGCTGTTAGACATTACCAGCTCCTGATAACTCATGGAGGGTCCAGTGTCTGGCATAATGTCAACAGCCAATGTCTCCCTTCCCTCTGATTCTAACTCCACATCTCCCTCAGAGTCAGAATCAGCAGCACGCTGCGGAGCCAGAACAAACTTACTTCAACTATAGACGATGTTTGATTATGCACTGCATTTTCAGGCTCACCTGTAGTCTTATAAATATATAACCAAATTAGATCTATTTAAATATGAATGTAAGCGAAGAAAACCTGACTATGTATTTTATGCATACATGCATTTTAAGAGCAGAAAATTAGAAGGACTTTCTGAAGCTTTGAGAGTAGAGTAATGTTTACAATAGAATAACAGAGTTGAAAAGGACCTTGGAGGTTATCTAGTTCAGGAAACCCTATACCATTTCAGACAAATGGTTATTCAATCTCTTCTTTAAAACTTCCAATGTTGGAGCATTCTGGAGGTAACTCATTCCACTGATTAATTGTCCTAACTGTCAGGAAATTATTTCCTTAGTTCTAGGTTGCTTCTATCCATGACTAGTTTCCATCCCTTGCTTCTTGTCCTGCCTTCTGCTGCTTTGAAAAGTAAGTTGAGTTCCTATTCTATTGGGATTTTCCCATCCTGTGGTAGTACTCACATTCTACCACAAGATGGAGATTTTGTAACCTCCATACCTGTAAAAGAAAGGAGGGGCTTTTAAGGGTATAAAAGCCCCTGCACATCTGTGAACCTTTGTCTTTTGAACCATGCTCTTTGGGAGGTGGACTTGCAGGCCTGCAAGCCTTCCATTTCTATCTTTTGGGCCTACTTTTACCTTTTACCCTTATTTTTATTCTAAATAAAAAGTTTTATGTCTTGGAACATCTGCCTGGCATCTATTTTTGGGATAAGGGAACATCTAGACCATCGACACTCTAAACAATTTTAACATATTCTTTGTGAGAGCCCCTCAAATATTGGAACACTAGTATCGTGTTACTCCGAGTTCTTCTTTTCACTAAACTAGACATACCCAATTAACCATTCTTTATATTAGTTGTTAGTTTTCCAAAAGGATATGAAAGAGGTTTTATTCCACATTCTTGGACATTTCAATATAAAGGAGCTTGCCTTGAGATCTACTATGGTATAAGATTTCAAACCGGTAAAGGTTTATCTACTTAGATGGATAATGTCCTTAAATCCTGTGAGACATTCACACATTCTTTTCTTCCTCTCACTTTCCCCTTGCCCTTTCCGATAGCATTTTGGCCTTCTTAAAAGCTACTATGTTAGAGTGCTCTTTATAGAGAAAATTGAGTGGAAAGCAATGTGATTTGTTAGGAGAGGGAGGAAGAAGAAATAAGAATTTTTTCTTCAGAGAACTAACATATATTAATTAATTCAGATGTGATTTGGGTTGATTATCTCTCCCCATTTTTCATTTCCTTCCTCCCGCACCTGACAGAGATGGACTATTTTGTCTTTGAACTTAATTATATTAATTTATCTTGGAATGTGTGCTTCTTGCTTTATCCAAAAATCTTGGGCTTTTATGAATAGAGAAAATGGCTTTGAAGCACACATGGAAAGACCTGTTCAGATCAGATAAACAAGGCTTGAGGCCAAACCAAGAAAGTGCCTTCTTAGTCTGATCACCTTACAGTAGAGGCTGACAGGTCCTGTATTTCAAGAAAGCTTTCAATTTGCAGCCGAGAACCTTTGGTTTCAGAAAATTGACTTTATTCATTGAAACCCAAATGTAACTTTATTTTCTCACTTTACCAAAGACAACATATATCAAATCCACTCTGCCTCCAATAAATAAATGGAGAACTGGTTTTGTCATCATTTTCCTCTCAGCCTCACTAACAAGTACATGATTTGTATTTTCCAAGATATATTCACTTTAATAGCATAAAGGCTCCTGGGGATTAAACTGAACATATCAGATCTCCTATGTATTTGTAAAACTAGAAAAAATGCTTGCATTTCTTTTTTTTTAAATCAGCAATGGAGTGTGTAAAGATGAAGGATTGTGTTAACATATTGATTGCTTTTTGCACCATTTTAAATTAACTTTCTATTTCCCCTTCATAGGAGTTTTACATTACATTCCAATAAATTAAAGTTCAATTATCTGGAAGGCATCTGCTGAGCATTCTTGGAGAGGAAAGGTTAATTGATTATACAAACAATCACTAGGATGTGAACAGTGGGAATATTGACTACTGGAATCCAAACTGCAGCTCGCCATACCTTCAAATTCCACTTGTCTACAGAGCAAGAATATTTTCGGAAATGTCCAATGATTACCAAAGATTATATTCTGGCACTTCCTCATGAGTCATGTCTTTCAGTTAGAAGATAGATAGATAGATAGATAGATAGATAGATAGATAGATAGATAGATAGATAGATAGATAGATAGATAGATAGATGAAGACTGTTACACCTGTGCAATCTACGTATGTTTTAATTTATACCAGATACCATTCAAAATGACATCGTCCTAAAAGAAGTCAAAAGAGGGTTTACTGGTCAATGTTGAACTGCAGCATAAGTAACAAGCCTTAACGATTCCAATCAACCATGTTCATCACAATTTAGAACTTGGATTACAAAATCTGATACAATTATGCAAGTGATTTTTTGCACATCATTTTCGCCATGCTTACCCCACAAAACCCGTATTCTTTTGATTCAGAGCATCAACAGAAATTATGAGACATAACGCTGATCCTATCTGTTTTTAACTCTTCCCAATTTAGTGAATGTTTTGGTTATGCTGTAAGCAAAAAAACAACAACAAAACAAAACAGATGGGCTACTAGTGATCTCCTAGGCAGCATCTCTAGAAGAAAAGAGTCAGTCTGCAAGGTCTTGCAACAGGGCTGTATGTGCTCATCTCAGATTTTCATATGTAAATATGTACATTTTTACACCTGCATAGAAAAATAATTGGTTCAGCCTCTATCATGTTCTTGTGAAAAATTTGTCATTACACATTGCATTGCACCGTATAATTTATATGTTTGATAAAATATTTGTATTGCTAAATGCAATTTTCATTTTTAGATTTCTATTGCTAAGTACATGTTATTTTAAAAACAGGTTTCATTTTGAAGGCAAAGCAAACTTTGCTGACAACCTTGAGCCAAAGAATTACTGTGATGGTTGACATTGCTCTCTGCACAGGGTTGAATGGATGTGTATAGTTCTCATTTGTGCCACTTTCACACCAGTTAATTCTTCAATCCATTTAAAGAATTGTCCACATTTCACACGAATTTCCCAAAATTTGTGATTTTGCCCCCAATACATGTCAGTTTTGTATGCACAATATGTAATATAATGTGCATTTTGCCTTATAATATGCTGTGCACTACTTTCATCTGTTAGATATATTATTTATGCAGCAATGAATGTATTACAAACTTAGTCAAAGCTTGAAGTGGAAGGATGTTAATTTGTAAAATTCAAATGAGATTGCTGGCCTTCAAAATTCATCTGAAGAAGAGTTGTCAAACATTCTTAATTTAGAAAGCTGGAAAATTATAAGCACAGAAGGATTAAGCAGGCATTCCTACAAACCAATTTATTCTCCAACATGTCCTTACCTGTGCTATTACTGCATTAACTGCAAGCTATTGTGGATAAGAATTTGCAAATGATTAATTCCTTCCTTATTTTATATCCTATAGAGAGCTATAAACTTAAACTTCTGCTTTCTCTTGCAAACCACTATGAAAGAGTCAAAGGGCAATGGGTGATTGACTGTTATTCCTAGAAGCCTAGCCTATGTCTAAATTATTGCAACTTCTTGCGGAAATAAGTTATTACCAGTCCTCATGTTTGTGTCTATGGCTTCCTTGATCTGATACCTAACAGGGGCGCATAATACTTTTTCCAGAGAAAGGAAGGTGGGATTAATATTAAATTGTTGACTTTCTGACTTTGCCCATAGCAGCACAATCCCTTACTTATTTCCCTATTAATCCAAGAATCCTATTTAATGGGGAGGGAAACAGCAGCCAGGTGAGAGAAGGAAGCCTCTCTTTCTCTCCTGCCTGTAGCTTCCTTTCTCATTTCCCTATTAAGCCAGGAATGGGGAGGGGAATAGGGAGGGAAATGGGGAGGAATGTGGAGGGGAAACAGAGCAGCCAGCATGAGAGAGACAATCCCCCTTATCCAGCAGGAGACCTTATGTCATCTGGGTTATTTTGGTGCTTGGCCATGCTCACATGGCCATGCCCATCCAATCACATGACCACCAAGCCACACCCACCAAGCCATGCCCACAGAACCCATAGTAAAAAAAATTGAATCCCATCACTGCTGTACACCTCTTATGTTTTTGTCAGGAAGATGGAATTATCTCCAAGGCAAAAAAAAATGCATAGAGATTCATTAGATACCATGCCTTTCTGATCATTTGAGCTGGTTTATGAATAACGTAATGGCAAGAGTGTCAGCAAAGAAAAGTATCGCTGGATTTTGCTCTGCTCAGACCAGTCCTAGAGATTGTTTTCCAAATTTCAGTGATAATCTGATTCTGAAAATATGCAGACCTCACTTCAAGTGTGGTGGAAAAATGTGATCTAGATTCTGTTTGGTGTTAACAATAGCAAGTCAGATGCATACAGGAAGCTCACAG
Source organism: Boaedon fuliginosus (assembly GCA_027560395.1). NCBI lineage: Eukaryota > Metazoa > Chordata > Lepidosauria > Squamata > Lamprophiidae > Boaedon > Boaedon fuliginosus. The sequence goes on along the minus strand of JANHGC010000368.1, from coordinate 121,152 downwards.
AAATGAACAGAAGGGAGTAGTCCTCTTCCACAGTTCTCCTATCCAAAGCATGGGCCCAGACATGATTCTGAAGATAGCAAAGACCCATTAATAGACCAATCCTGCACAATTTGTTCAACTCCTTTGTCATATCATCTACACTGATGATCACCAGCACCTCATTACATGTGATGGCAGCAAAGATCACAGTAAATGAGTTGTATAAAGCCAAAACACTTGGGGTCCCCTGGATTCTCCCTCTCCTGCACCTCTTTTTGAAGGGTTCCACAGAAAACAGGGAAATTATCCAGAGATATATTCAAAATTGCGATAGGTGGAGACTTAACATCTCATTTTATATCAAAACAATATGATTTCCAGTACACAGAAGAAAAATTCATTTGGAACAATTATCCCATAATCTGATAATCATATAGTATCTCCATAATATCAGCATGTTAAAGTTATGAAACCATGAGCACAAAGAGAGACGGCAGTCCTAACTCAGCACTGCACTAATGATGAAATTCCCAGGGATCAAAACCCAGACACTGAAGAAAAAGGATGTTGAAGACTTCTACTTAGATGGAAAAATCTGTGAGTTTCTCTATTCCCACATTTTTAAAATCCCTTATTATCATTTGTAAAACCATCTGGTATATCAGAAAATGCCTGCGAGAAAAATCCTTAGATGTGAATAGATATAAATCAGAAGGTCAGAGAGAAGCCTAAAACATTTTAAAGATTATATATCAGAAGCAGACTAGAGCATTCCCTTGAGTTGGGATATCTCCTGCTCATTATAGTGTGGTATTGTGCTTGATAACTTCCAATCAAGAATTTTGTGCCTTGGGCTCATATTGTGTAGTCTATCCTTCCACTGTGCCAGCTGTAGCAGCTGCCTCATCTTAACAGCAGAAGCCAGGTGACCCTGGAGGAATAAATTGCTTATGTCAGCATGACTTTTGCCAAGGAAATCTATACTGACTTGATTTGCACAAAACGCTAAGCTATAGTATGTTTGTTTTGAAGTAGCATGATATGAAATCCACTAAACAAGTTTGTAAGCCATGTGACAGGTTTAGACAACTTGCTAAACAAAAATAAACCTTCTGAGTAACTAATACTAAAGAATAACAATATCTGTATTATAACATGAATGAATTAATGAGCACTGTGGTTTGGGGTTAAATGTGTAATTGAATTTTTTGACACAAATAAAACCCACTGAACGTTTCATGTTTTAGTCCAACCTAATGACGCGATCAGAGAAGGACTTTAGGTCACAGCTCAATAAAATTTAAAGAAGATCCTTGAACAATAGCTCTGGGGAATTAATCCATTCCCTCCATTCTAAATAAATGCTATATTTCAACAAATTATTAACAAAAGGGATATACTCCCCCTTCAAAGCAATTTTGTTTTTTAAAAAATGTAAAGGCAGCTTTGAACAGGAGTTTGTGCCTTATGATTTATTCTGAATATTTGTGGCAACTCAAAAAAGAGCCTTAGCAGTCAATGGACAAAAAAATCCTTTTAGTGAGTCTTGGCATAGTCAGCCCTCAAAAGAACCATGGTGTCCATTGTGCTAGAAGCCAAGTTTTTTGTGAAGCTGAAATTATGCATAGTAAGTGCCCATGCCAGCTAATTCAAAGTTGCAGCATATGAAGCATACTCAACTTCATGGAGTATGAATCTGAAAACAGATAACATTGCTGAAGAATTTTTAAAGTAGGCTTTATATATCATTTAAAATGTTCCCAGTGGCATCATAAATGTTAATAAAAGAAGAGTTCTGTGGTTCTTTTCCAAAAATCAGAATAGAAATGCATAAATGTAAGGGATTCTACAGTGAAAGACTGTGTTTATTACTATTGTTTATCACAGCAAGTTCACAACTAAAGCTATCATGAATTTTCTGTGATGCCAATAACAGTTGATGCCCAGCTATCAATTAGTAATTCATATGCTCAATCAATATGTAAGAATTATGAAAAATCCTGGAACTTTTTAGATGCTTCCCAGTTGGGATATTTTTTTAATTGGTTTTTATTGTTGAAATCTTTCTTTTTTTTCAACTTGTTTCATATTGAATTTTTTTCCATTTTATTATTGCTTGCTTGCTTGCTTGCTTGTTATAAATCTTCTCCAGGATTATCTGACCTCATCCTGCCTTTTCAAGTCTTCCAATAGTGCATCCACTGGCACTGTAATTAAGTCCATCCATTTTGTTGCTTGTTCTGCTCTTTTTCTTTCTACCTTTTATATCGTGATCATGATAATCAGCAGCAGCAGCAGCAGCAGCAGCAGCAGCAGCAGCAGCTATTAAATGTATATGCCACCCGACTCCCAATGGCTGTAGGTTAGGGGTGTCAAACTTGAGTTGACACGTTGTCATCACGTGATGCATCGCAACTTTTTTCCCCTTCGCTAAAATCGGGGTGGGTGTAGCCAGCGCATGATGCATCTGGCCCGTGTGGCGCGAGTTTGATACCCCTGTTCTAGGTGGTTACAAATTAAAATTTTCTCTGCTTTGTACAGTGGGGCAATGGTATGATAATCTGCTCTAAAGGAAAACTCTGGTTTTATTCTGTAATCCATTTGGCTTTCCATAGATTTCTCAAAAGTCCAACACCAAATTTTAAAAGTATCAATGTTCTTTCTATCCTCTTTCTTCAAAGTCCAACTTGTACCTACAGGAGGAAACACTGCCTACATTATTCTTATATTTACAAGTAGAAACATATCACAATATCTGAATATGATTTCCAAGACCCTCCAGCACCCGATAAAATGTGCAGAAGAGATGGCTGTTTGTGAAAATCCTTTCCCGTTTCAGCCTTTTCCCCACTGTTAGCATAGCAGAAGTGCTAATAAAACAGTAACCTTGACACAGATATGGAGGAGGCGCATTGTTTCGGGAGCTCAGCAAATGGAGAGGCACAGCAGCAAAAAAAGATAAAAGATGTTTCTTTTTTTTTCCTTCAGATAGAGTGGATGGACCAGAGGGAGAAAAAAATATAGAGGCCAGTATAGAAAAACATAACCTGGAAAGATACAAGAGCTCTACATGCTAGTTATTAAAAGCAACAGCAGAGGGTGAAAAAAGTAGAATAAATCCCAGAGAGAGAAAAGGAGGCAAAAGAAGCTCTGTAAGAAGAAAACATCAATAAATAGTAGATAGCAACAGGGAATGATGTTGTAGAGTATATAGTAATAGGATGCACTCCCATATGTATTTGTGTACATAGTTAATTTTACACATCACTTTTATACAATACTTTTCAATTACAAAATAAGAAATATCCCCATCCATTAGAGAGAGATATAAATGAAAACATCTGGTCTAGGGGCGAGTGTTTTTGTATTTCTCTTGAGTACAGGTTACTCAAATAGAATTTGGTTTAAAAAAGAACCACTGACAATATGCGTGATGTTTCCTGCTAGATCCTGTACTGTCAAGAGATGATCCTGAAAGCTGCCCACCACTTCAATGTCTTCTAAGGCTGGTTTTTCTATTTGTTGTCATTAGTTTGGTCTTTATATTTAATCACAGTCCCATTTTTATTCTAGCCTCCTTTATCTTCATTAGTAGACCTTCCAGATCATTTGCATTTTCAGCTACCTCAGCAATGTCATCAGTAGAGGTCAGCGTATTAATGTTTCTTCTTTCAGTCTTAAAATTATGCTCATTTAGTTCCAGACCAAGCTCTTTCAATTTATATCCCACTTATAGGTTGGATAAATAAGGGGAGAATATGCAGGTTTGTCTCACTCCTTTGCTGTCAGCAAAACTAGGTATAGCAAATCAGAAAAGCTAAAAGTACTTTTATTGAGATTGACTATAATAACAGATTCTTGCTAATCTCTTGTGTTGTACCTTCTTGCTTATTGTTCATTGAATTAGAGAGGCATCTGCACAAGCAACCTCTGAATATTATCTCACTGTTCAGATTTTAAAAAAAAAACCTTTCACTCCTTTTTGCTTAGACAATAGCTCCTACATATCTCTATCAAAGTCATATTCCTTACTCTACATTTGCTGGTCTGAAACCAATCTGCTTTATTATGTTACTTCCAGATAGATTTCTTGTCTTTGGTATAGATTTCACATGAGGAAAATGAGATATTCTGAAATTTCCATTTTCTTAAGATCGTTTCAATGGTCAACTCAATCAAAGGCCTTGGTACAGCAAATGGAGCACATACTGGCTTTGTTTTGGTAATCTGAAGCACAGTTTAATCATTCCAAAACATAGCCAGAGTTTATTGCCAAAATTTAGATCTCCAGCACTCCAAATTGTTTAGTTTACAGAATCTTAACAAAAAGGACAGGAAAGAAAATGTAAAGTATAATGTAACCATTCATTCATCATATAAATACAATTCCAAACTCTACAGTAAAGTGGGCAGAAGTAGGAGCACCACTGCATAGTCACCCTTTTCTGAAATCCATGACTTGTTATGATGTGAAGTCATCCTGAACAACTGAAATAGCTTAAGCAGATCCCTGAATATTTAGTGAGTTTTGGAATCAGTGCTTAAAACAAAAGCACTTTATGAATGACAGGAGAAAAAACAATAATGTCCAAGCATGTGAGGACATCGTATAATATTGAGGTGGGTGGAAACTATGATTATAAAGATTTTGCATTGGAATTATGAAAATCTTCAGATTAGGGAGATGGTTGGCATTCTACACTGGCGCAACTTTCCTTAGGCTGGGAGGATATAATAGATTATATTTAGAAGCCTGGCAATAAAGTGTTTATTGTGCTCTATTGTGTTCCCATAGCTATCTATGATCATGAAAGATGAACCTTTTAAAAGCAAGACAGGAAGAAAAAAGTTTTGTCTGAATTGTGGTGCTAGAGAAGGAGTCTACTTATTCCTTGGACAGCAAAGATGACTAACAAGAAAGTACTGGAATGTATAACACCAGACATGTCACCAGAAGACAGAATCACAAAACTGCATCTCACTTATTTTGGTCATGCCATGTGGGGGAATTCACTGGAGAAAGCAATTATATCCGTGGTAAAGTTAGTGGTAAAAGTAAAGCAGGCCACCAAAGAATATGGTGGCTGGATATTATCAAAGTTGATACCTGCCAGATCATAGAACAACTCAAAGAAGTAGTGCAAGATTGGAAGATGGGGAGAGATCTGGTCCATAGAATCACCAAGAGTCAGACACAACTGGATAGAGAACATCATCATCATTATGGGGAACCACACTTTTCAAACCCAGCAAATTCAGTTCAATTGTATTAAATACTTTCCAATCTCAATTGTCAGGTTTGCAATAAATTTTTATATCTACATATCCAGAATTATAGCAGCCTTGGGTTCTTTAAATTTATATTTTATTGCTTTTTAATTAATAACCAAAAAGAAGGGGGAAGAAGGGAGCAAAACATAAGGATAATAGTGATGAAGATACATATATAAAAAGTGCTCCTAAAAAAAGCAAAAGAAATACATGTATTTATCTCTTCCATGCTGCAGAAGTCTTTTATTTTTATTTATTTATTTATATCCCTTCTTTATTGTTTTTACAAATAACTCAAGGTAGCACACATATCTAACACACATTCCTCTTCCTATTTTTCCCATAACAACAATTCTATGAAGTGGGTTGAGTTACTGTCCCAAAGTCATCCAACTGGCTTTCATGGCCAAGAAGGGACTTGAACTCATGATCTCTTACTTTCTAGTCCAGTGTTTTAACCATTAGACCAAACCTTTAGCCATAATAAGGGCCCTGAGAATCTATTTCAGACAAAATTGCTCAGATTCGGTCGGACCTCGACACCAGGTGGACAGAGTCCATTGAGATGACAAGGCAGGTCTTAGTCCTGTTATCTGGGAAGACTTTGTTCCTGTGGCCCCTGATGATGTGGACAAAGTCATAGGTGCAATGAGGGCCACCACTTGTTTGTTGGACCCGTGCCCCTCCTGGCTGGTTTCAGCCAGCCGGGAGGTGACATGCAGCTGGCTCCAGACAGTTATAAATGCTTCTTTGAGAGAGGGGTCCTTCCTGCCAGCCTTGAAGGAGGCGGTGGTGAGACACCTAGTCAAGAAGCCTTCCCTGGACCCAGCTGCTTTGAATAACTTTTGTCCGGTCTCCAACCTTCCCTTTTTGGGGAAGGTTGTTGAGAAGGTGGTGGCCTCTCAGCTCTTGTGTACCTTGAATGAAGCTGATTATCTGGATCCTTTGCAGTCTGGGTTCAGGCCTGGGTACAGCACTGAGACGGCATTGGTCGCACTAATGGAGGATCTCTGGTGTGCTTGGAATAGAGGAGTTTCTTCTATCCTGGTACTTCTTGACCTCTCAGTGGCTTTTGATACCATCGACCCTGGTATCCTTCTGGGGCAGCTTAGGGGGTTGGGAATGGGAGGCACCATGTTGTGGTGGTTCTCTTCCTATCTCTCGGGCCGTACCCAGTCGGTGTTGGTGGGGGGGCAGAGATCGAACCTGAGGGCCGTGCCTTGCGGGTGCCTCAGGGCTCGGTTCTTTCCCCACTCCTATTTAACATATACATGAAACTGCTGGGTAAGATCAACAACATGGTGTAGGGTATCATCAGTAAGCTGATGATACCCAGTTGTACATCTCTGCCCCGATCGAATTAGTGATGCTGCTGAGGTGATGTTCCAGTGCCTGGAGATGTGAAGGTCTGGATGGGGACCAGTAGGCTCAGGATCAACCCTGACAAGACTGTGGGTACTGCCCCCCCTGGCTGTGGGTACTGCCCCCCCAGGCCAGTTGATTGTCCATCACTTATGCTGGAGGGAGAGAAATTGCTCCCCTCAGAATGGGTGCACAAACTGGGGGTGCTCCTGGATCCACAGCTACAATTAGACCATCTCTCAGCTGTGGCCAGGGGGGGCTACATGCACCAGTTGTGCTCCTTCCTGGGCTGGGAGGCTCTTCTTATGGTCACTCATGCCCTTGTCACCTCTCAATTGGACTACTGTAATGCACTCTACATGGGGCTGCCCTTGAAGAGCACTTGGAGACT
>JANHGC010000368.1:88906-103984 GCA_027560395.1 Boaedon fuliginosus | reverse complement strand
CACATGCGCGTGGGCCCCTACACCCTGTTTTGGGCCTGGGAGGCCTCCTGCACCAACCTGGAAGCCAAAAATGGGCGAGGAGGGGACACACGCAGATGTGGGGGCGCATGCACGGGGCACTCGCATTGCATTTTGGGGTTGTGGGTGCGCACTTTGGCCACTCGGCACCAAAAAGGTTAGCCATCACGGAGCTAGGGTATGTCTAGCCTATCGTAGAGAAAGATTGGGAAAACATGATAACTGTCTTCCAATACTTGAGGGGCTGTCGCAGAGAAGACTTATTCTCCAAAGCAGCAGAGGACAGGACAAGAAGGTGGAATAGGTGGAAGCTTGTTAAAGAGAGAGATTGAACCTAGAAGTAAGGAGAAATTTTCTGACAGAACATCAATGGAATAGCTTGCCTCCCAGAGTTGTGGGTACTCCCATCACTGGAGGTTTTTAAAAATAGTTTGGACCACCATTTAACTGGGATGATATAAGGCATGGGTGTCAAACTTGCGGTGTCACGTGGCAGTCATGTGACATTTTGTGATGTTTTTCCTCTTCACGGAGCTGAGGTGGGTGTGGCCAGCGTGTGACACATCTTGCCTGTAGGGTGCCAGTTTGACACCCCTGATATAAGGTCTCCTACCTTGAGCAGGGGGTTGGGCTAGAAGACCTCTGTGGTCCCTTCCCCTCTATGATAAGTTGTATTCTTAGCCTTGAACATAGAACATTGAATGAAAGCATGGCAAAGTTTTCTTTTTCTGCTTTGTTTCCTCCAACTTGCTGCATCAATTAAAATTCCCAGTGAAGGGCCCTGCAAATACATGGATCAGCTTTTCTTCTTAAATAAACAGCATGCTTCTGCAGCTACCACCTGAGGGCACATTACATATTTTCCAATTTATATTCCAGGATCTGTTTTCAGTTCTCTTCAAGACATGCCATGATGATGATTTGCAACTTTAAGGAGGACCTCTGAATTAACTCTGATTTCTTAAGACAATTCATTGTTACATTCTGCTTTGTTTTTATTAATAACAGTGACAGATTACTTACTCAAATAAGACATATGTTTAATATTTTGGGCCCACAGATACTCAATATTTCTGTTCCTTTGTGCAGCCTCAGTCAGAATGTCATTATTCTTCTTTTTCATTAAAAAAAAAAAATCTTCCAAGGGGTAGCTCCTTGCAGTTTCACAATTTTTTCTCACTTAAAAATCATAAATGAAGCCTTGTCAATTAGCAGTGAATTTGGTGGGACTGGTTCTTGTAAGTATGTCTAAACATTGCTGGCTGCCTTGTTATACTTTTCAGCTCAATTCATTAATTGTAGCCCTGAGGCAAGAAATCTACAACAAAATGAAATCTATTTCTGTCCTTCTTTTATTTAATTTTCAAGCTGGGAGAGTGATGTAGAAGAACCATTCTGATCGATGTCCATAACCTAGCAAAACTTTCTGCTTACATTCAAGTTCCAAACTAACACAGATAAAGAAATACAAATACAAATCCTATAAATGATTATACCTTAATTTCATGATGTAGGGGAGAAAAACTTGTGATTCTGCAAATGTCAGCCTGGTTATATCCTTATTGCTAAGCATAGTACAATACCTACCCACAACCACCCTTTGAGGTAGATTAGGCTTGGAAACAAAATGAGTGGCTACTCCAGAGATGTCAAACTCACAGCCCACAGGCCAGATGCATCACATGTTGGCCCCGCCCCCACCCGGTTTAGTGAAGGGGGGGGAAGTCCCAATATGTCATGTGACAATGCCGTGATGACGCAAGTTTGACACTCCCTGCTCTACTCATTCAACATTTTAACTCTACACTACACTCCTCATGTTACTAAACTGAAGAACATGATCAATATTGTGGGATACTAGCTGATTACCCGGCCTTGCTCTGTTTTTTTTTTTTAAAGAAGTATATTTGTGCCACAGCGTTTGTGGGCTAGTTCTGAGGAAAGGTAGCCAAGGCTTGACAGGGGGACTGGGCCACAGCTGTTTGTGGGCCTTTTTCAGCCCCTGGCGCCTGCTCCCACATCCCTGCTTTAGCCAGGCCGATCTCTGAGGCAAGACCAGTCTGGCTCTGAGGAAAGGCAGCCAGAGCTTGACAGGGACACTGGGCCGCAGCTATTTGCAGGCCTTCTGAAGCCCCTGGCACCCCCTCCCACATCTCTACTCCGGCAAGGCTGTCTCTGAGGAAAGGCAGCTGGGGCTTGACAGGGGTACTGGGCTGCAGCCGTTTGCGGGCCTTCTTAAGCCCCCATGCCCCCCTCCAACATCATAGGCAACCTTACTTGGGGTGGGCTGCTTCGTGTGTCTTGGGCCCGTCGCAACTGGGGCAAATCTGGAATTTATATGTATAAAAACATGGCGCCTCAGTTTGAATATGATGCCCCAGTCAGTTTGAAAACTGCACATGCTCAGTAGGGAGTTGCTGCTTGTTCATTAAGAGTGCCCTATTTGCCCCCCAAAAAAGGGGACAAAAGGCCCCCTACCCTTTGGTGACCCCAACAGTGCTGATCTTACTACGCTTTGCTATCTATCTGCCAGGTTTGAGGTAGATTGGTGCAGGACTGAAAGTTTGTATAGAGCACATACAAACTCCCATCTCCACCCACCTCTCTTTTATAGATATAGATTTGTCTTTTTTCTAAAATCAGGAGAACGTAGAATAAACAGTTGTCTGCGAAGGATGGCATCTTAGTTGAAGTATTATTGACAACTATTCAGAAATTTAATGGGGGGGGGATTCCAAAGTACTGATAAGGTGTACCATCAAACTATCTCCAAGTATTATGATGTTAAAAACCTTTAAGTTTTGTAAAAGAATAAAAGATCATAAACTGACACACAAAATTGTGTGCCTACACTGCCCCCATTGTGCTACTAGTGACAGCAGCTGGCTAGTGCTGCACCTGGGGCACCTGCAGGGGGAACTCAAGGCTCCTGTCCATAAAAGTGGCTACACACCTATATGCTTACCTCACTTTTACTATGTAGTCTCACCTGAGACATCTATCTACTGCTAATCTATAATAAACTGTTTTCTTGTTTTACCAATTCCTTGTGGTATGTAGTCAATCCTAAGATCCCAGTCTCACCTCCACATTGACATAAACACTCTGAATATTTTGAGCTTCAGTATAAAATGAATGAGCTAAAAAATATCCACAGGGTTTCAACTAGTGAAGGAATGTGAGATTTTGTCCTGGAGCTTTTAGCATTTATTAGAAAATAAACTGAATTGGTCCTTATGCCCAAATACTTTATTCAGCTGTAATTTGAAAGGCAGTGTTACTTATTTGCCTCTTTGAAAGTTTTCTGTAATTATAAGAGAATATATTAAATTATAAGAGAATATACCAAGAATAGCTAAACAAAAAAAATATCCATTTGATGACCAAAATCATAAACAAAATCCATTTTTTTTCTTACGGTTAGTACTATGCCTATACTAGACAGCCCAAATTCCTGTTTAAAAATAACCTATACAAAAAAATTATACAATTAAGGGGTTTTCAGAAGGGTAAATATTCTAATACTTCTTTCAGGCCAATCTCTGCAGGAAATGTTTAAATGCTTCCACTGTGGAGGTTTACATTTGATTTAGCAATCCAGCTATTGATATTCTCAAAACTCTAGACAGAGTAAGCCAGGAGATGATTTTTTAAAGGCCGTGATCTGCTTAGCAATCCCAAGAGATTTCCACCTAAGGATTTCAGTAGACAAGGACATCTTTAGAGGAAGATTTCTAATCAATGTTTCATGGAGGGGCTGGTTTTCTTAAGAAGAGGCAAAGGTCAGCTGGGCCGCCTATGTTGCCAATGATAATTTTTTTTAAACTTTTTAAAAATAATTAAAAGATGACTCTATCAGGCCAGTGAATTAATATAGTGTTGAAATTGTTTAGAGTGTCAATGGTCTAGGAGATGCTCCCTTATCCCAAAAAACAGATGCCAGGCAGATGTTCCAAAACATGAAACACTTTTATTTAGAATAAAAATAAGAATAAAAGATAGGCCCAAAGAGTAATAATGGAGGGCTGCAGGCCTGCAAGTCCTCCTACCCCAAGAGCATGGTTCAAAAGACAAAGACTCCCAGATGTACAGGGGCTTTTATACCCATGAAAGCCCCTCCTTCCCTTTTTACAGGTTTGAAGATTGCAAAATTTTCTTTAACCTTGTCTAGCACTATCTAGTGGCAGAATGCATGTACTGCAATTGTGTGGGAAAATCCCAACAGGAAGGCGCTTCCCTCTTCCCTGTTCCTTGTTAGCTTTCCATAAGGAAACTCAATGGACCACAAGTAGGCAAAAAGCAACCTCTAACTTCTGGATTCGAGGCAGGAAGTCAGAAGTCAGAAGTTGCTTTTTTGCCTACTTGTAGTCATTCTGCTTATCTGTTTAAGTAAGGAAACATCTCTAAAATGCTGATCCAATGTGGCAAGGGTTGTCTAGTCCTTTTTGAAAGATTTTTTATTTGTTTATTTAGACTTACAATGTCATTTCCAACTCCCATCTCCTCGCTGCTTGTAAATTTGGAGGGGTAGAGGCCATTTTCTTTCTATGTCGTAAATATTTGCATTGCTTCTAAAGCAGTTTTGCACACTTCCGGGTAAAGGGAAGGAAGGAAGTTGTTCATCTATTAATTACAGAAGATATGTATTAATTCATTCTTTCCCCACTATTCATATTCACATACCCAGCAAATCTATCCAAAGATAGTCACCACGTTGTATTATACAACATATGTACCCGAATGAAAGAAATAATATGGCATCCCAAAAGGGAACAAGCCCATTATCATCATATCCAGAAAGTTCAGTAGCTTATGTTAATAATACAATATATGTTCTTAAATAATTTTTGATTTTGCATTTTTGAAAGATGAGGTTGTAGTCATTTGGAACACAAAGGTAGTTGAAGCCCACAGTGACAGATACATTAAAAATCTGCACAGTGAATCTAAGCATTCTGTATTTTTTTTTCCATAATGATATCTGTCAGCAATATTTTGAGGACACAATTGCTCCTTAATAGTATTTTAGAAGAGGATCAAAAGGAGGTGTGTGTTTTGCAGAATATTTAATTCATAACAAGTAATATGGGAGTCACTTGTGTAGTTGCCAGTTTGACTTGATAAGTTATTGTTTTGCACTTTTCACAGGTTTTATTTTATTTTATATTTAATCCTGCTGGAATTCTTTGTGGAGTGAGTTGTATGTATTCAGTAAAGACATAAATGAATCCAAAAAATATAAATCAATAATATGCATCTTAAATGAAAATTATGCAGTAGGAGACCTTTCTTTAAAGTCAGCGTATGTAAGCTGACATATATCATTTTAAGCCTTCATTCAAAAGAACTCGAGAAAGTTACCTTCATCCTTAAATTGTCAATAAAGATTCCTGAAAGGGACCTGAGAAAAAAAATCACCAATGACCATTCTATACATTATGTTCCATATCGGTTAGTAGAACACACAAACAACAAAGGAGAGAGGCTAACCTAAAGGAACAATGGGGTACGCTCAAAATATGAGATGTCCAGCACCATTTTTGAAGCCCTTGAACCTACTGATGCAACCGACATCCTGCAAAATGCTAAACTATAGTGGTGAAAGATTACAGGGGTTTCATGAGTTGAGATTGTTTTGCAGACAAACCAGAAGAGAATCGACTTCGCTGCCAAGGACAATGCTACACAGATATTAAATGAATGTGGCATAAAAAGGCAGAAATTGTCTGCTTAGCTGCATGGCAAGTGGTAAAGGTGAGTTAATAGCAATATAAGAGGAGTGAGAAAAAAACTTGGTTATTTATTTATTTATTTATTTTATTCATTTATTTTATTCATTTATTTTATTGGATTTATATGCCGCCTTTCTCCCTAAAGACTCAGGGCGGCTCACAACAATTAAAAAACATACAATACAGATGTAAAATTTTAAAACTCTATTAAACAATGTCACAAACAAAGTCACAAATGTTTTATAAACCCACCTTTAACATAGGGGTTCACCGATGCAAAGAATACAGCAGAAGGTCAAAGGTAGCAGAGGAACAATAAAGACAAACTAATGAAAAAAGGGACCGAAGAAAGGAAAGAATCATGAAAATGCAATCAGAAGCACAGTCTTTACTTGATTTCTCGGGAGTTTTCCTGCCAAGAAAATATCACCACCCTCAATCCCAACACCTGAAATCTACGGATATTCCCCGCTTTGATTGACCTACTTAATATTTGCTTTATTGTTATTTTCTCCTGTAGGGAAAGCAGAGAGCCAATCAGTTCAACTGTGAATTGTCTCTGGAGAAAAGAGCTTTTTGTTCTGTGTCAAGGTTAAGGACAGACGAGGTTTTGACCCGGCCCCTTTTTCAGTGAGGTTATTGCAGCATCATTTTTCTCTGATGATTAGATCCCCTTGTACTAATTGGGTCCTGAACAACACAGAGGTTTTCAGAAGCTCCAGGTGCAAAACCCATTGGAATTCAGAGGAGTTGTCTGCTGCCTTGACAGGTCAGGCCTTCAGTGAGAAGTAATTTTTAGCAAAAATGAAAAAAAAAAGGGGGGCCTTTGTTTTTCACACAGTTTGACCAAACGCTTTAGGAGTTTGAGTCAAGGAAAAGCGAAGGGGAGTTCTCTTAAATGTGTAATTTTTTGTCTTGGCTCCAAAGATCTTTACATTCTCTTAAGGTTTCTGGAAGGAAAAAAAAATAGAATTGTTTATGCTCTCTATAGGTTTTTTTTTTTTTTTTACTATACAGAGACAGCCTCATGAACATTTGTTTCTCATGTTTCCCCTCATTCAATAAAAAAAAACCCCTGGAGTTTCCGAAGCTGGGCTATCTATTAAACTTGAATTCTAGCTGTGTAAAAAACTGTAGAAGGACCAAAAGCAGGGCTTTCAAGTGGAAAAAAATGTTAAAACTAGATACAGAAATATTAGATTTTGTGAGTAGTCTATTATCAGATTACCTGTAAAGAGACCATAAAGTTTGAGATGTAAGTAATTGTGATGGGAATGTGCTTTAAAGTTGTGAATACTGTAGTTTCACTGACGTCAGCCTATAGCTAATGCCCATTTAATGTTTTATATTCAAGGCTACTGCTTAATGTTCATATTAATTCTCAAATATTGCTGCAGAGCGATTCTAAAGCTTAACTGAAGGACTCCACTGATTCCAACACTCTTGGCTGCAGTTCAGCAAGGTGAAATTAGAATTCTGTATGTTTGATTGTTTGCTATTTTAAAAGGTTGGAGGTTTTATTTGTTTATTTATTTATTTGTTAAATGCATTTTAAGTCAGAAGTCTTGCTTCCTGGTGACCACCCAAACAAATTTCCTTGGCAAGGTTTTCTGAAGTGGGTTACCACAATCTTTCTTGGACTGAGATAAAATGACTACTGCATAATCCACCCTGCTGGTTTTGTGCTTAAGGTGGGACTAGGACTCATGGCCTTCTGGTTTCTAGCCTGATTCCTTAATCACTACACCAAACTGGCTCTCTTGAATAGCTTACGTTCTCCCAATTTCGTGTTTGTCTCTTTTTGTAGCTTTCTGAAATGGAAATTGCCCCATTGTGGAAAGCACTAATAATGGAAACTGGTGGGAATTTGATATCAGATTCCCCTCTGATGCTGTCTCAGAGACCATAGAATTGGGATCATATTAAAAGCAGATTCCTGAAATAGCTTAAACTTTATGATTAAAAGTAAGCATCACCAATTTTGGAATACAATCTCATACATATTTCTGTATGTTTGTGTTGAGAAATAAGGAACATGCGTAGAAGCGGGGGAAGGGGTGTTGGAAGTCTCATAAATTTTCCGTATATCCCAGAGATGGCAATACAAAGAAAAATTTCTCATTAGGGCAAAATGTATCTTTTCACCGTGTGACACCTTTGGAAGGCAAACAACCTCATCAAGGAGAATCAAAGTTTTCTCTCAGAGGCTATTGTGTAACACTATCAGTGGTTTTGTTTTATTTATTAAACATCAAACGGGTACTAAATTTACAATTCCAAGAAAAAACATGCTGTTCCGAAGAATATTTGTGCTCGAGCTACGTGAAGCTTCTGATTTGATTTCAAAAAATGCTTTGAACTGCAGAGGACCATAAACAGTAGCACTGTATGCACTTCTTTAAAGAAAAAACATCCTTTCCTGGGATCAAGTGGCAGCCAGACAATCTTGCAAAAACATGTTCCTGTTTTAAAGGGTTGCAAGAAAGGCAACACATTCGTGCTGCCACGTGCACTTTTTCTGAATTATTTCTGGAGTGCCGTGCAGTCCTAGTTTGTGCAAATAGTTAATTTATGGCATGGTTTTCATCTACTAATAAAGGATAAGACCCTAATTACATCCTTGTAAAATCAATTCTATACTGTGCTTTTATATTCAAAAGTGAATTCAAAGCAGAAATGCATGGATAGTCCATGAATGAACATGAACCTATTTTAACCGAGAAGCACATAATTCGGAAAATTGCTTTGGAGTAGAATGGTTAATGTGATTGTAGAATTCTTTAATAAAAGCAGCTGCCTTTTTTAATAGGATCACGCAATTTGGAAAAAGGAGCAGCTACCAGAAGAGTTGCAGAAAGATACTAAAGCATCTTTTTGCAATCAAATCCAAAATGTTGCTTAGCCTTAACATCTATGTCTTGATAGAAAGATCGGTACGAAAGTTATGTTTCAAGAACACTAACTCTTCTAAGACTTGTTGCTCTCTCTTTCTTCATTTGAAGAAAATTATTAAAGCGTCTGATCACAACAGCCTAGTAATAAATAATTAAATAATTAAAAATACTTGCATGGTTGAGCACAAGAGCCGTGGTAGTGCAGTGGGTAGAATGCAGTACTGCAGGCTACTTCTGCTGACTGCCAGCTGACTGCAATTTGGCAGTTCAAATCTCACCAGGCTCAAGGTTGACTCAGCCATCCAAGGTGGGTAAGAATGCAGATTACTGGGGCAATAGGCTGACTCTCTAAAACCGCTCAGAGAGGTATGTAAAGCACCATGAAACAGTATATAAGTCTAAGTGCTATTGCTATTTTTCCAGATCTGCTCATTGTAGACTTATTGATGGTCCAATAAAATATGGTATTTTTTTACTTATTAAAACCTTTACAAACATTTTATTTTCAAAAATTAACCTTTATATTTATAATTAGTGGAAAACATAAATGTTCCAAGTTTTGTTTTTCCCTCCCCTTTATATATTTAATAGTTCTTATTACTGAAATCTAGCCATTTCAATGGGGTAAGCACCCGTTACGTGCCCCACCCCCTGCCATCTTACAGTTTCAAAAGCATGTTAAGTGCAAGTAGATAAATAGGTACCACTTTGGTGGGAAAGTAGCAGCGTTCTGTGAGCCTTGGCATATAATCATGCTGGTCACATGACCAAGGAAATATCTTCAGACAATCCTGGTTCTCTCAACTAAGAAACGGAGATGAGCACTTCCCCCTAGAGTAGAACATGACTGGATAGGTGAAACTTTTGCCTTTATTACTGAAATTACCTGCCAAACAATTTGATTGGTTTTTATAATTGAACATGTTACTTTCATTTTATTTTGTTTTAGAAAATACGATGTTTAAATAACTTCATTCCTCTTGTTTTGTATTTCATATTTCTGAGAAGTAGTAGCACAAGGGAACAAGAAAGAGATTAGGGGAAGAAAGGTGGGATATAAATTTAAATAATAAATAAATAATAAATAGAAATGCAGGCATATAAAGGTAAAAAAGCAACTTGAGAGTCCTGCCATACATTCATCCATAGCATTTGGCTACTTTAGAAAGTAGGTCTCAAATTTTGATTCATTTGAGTTGTTTTTCTTCTCAGGTAGTAGCAGCACTTTCTTCTCCCCTCCCGTCTCCTCCTCTCCCCCCCGCACCCCCGTGAAATAGGATGTTTATCATCTCTTAAGAAATGAAAACATGGAAAAAACCCCAGAAATGTGAAAGGCACTCAGCTAAACAATACTGCACATTTATTTCCACCATCCCTATTTATCTTGAGTTGCCACTTTTGGTTATATAAAGCCTAACATTTCTAACTGGACAAATGTACCATTTATTGAAATCTACGACTGAAATAACTGTGTAAGAGTCTTCCTATCAATCAAGCTTGGACTGTACAATCTAGATTTTGTTTCATTTACAGCAGACAAACTCATAACTGTGTTTGAGTCAGTTTTCATTATAATAGGTGCCTTAAGAAGAAACATAGTTCTTTGCTGCATACTTTGGATCAGCCAAATAAAGTATAGAAGGTCAACAGCAGGCAGAGGATTTACCTAAAAGGGCTTTCTTTGTCCTTTCATTACAATTCACTTTCAGACCAGTCTTAGAGTTGACTCAATTCAAAGGAGACTTTATATTTTCATCTCTAATCGACATCTATTACGCGCAGGTAGTCCTTGACCTACGACCACAATTGAGCCCAACACATCTCTTGCTGTGTGAGACAGTTGTTTGGTGAATTTTGCCCCATTTTATGACCTTTCTTGCCACAGTTGTTAAGTAAATCACTGCAGTTGTTAAATTAGTAATACAGTTGTTAAGTGAATCTACAGTAGCTTCCCTATTGACTTTGCTTGTCAGAAGGTCATAAAAGGTGATTGCTTGACTCCAGGACATTGCAACTGTCATAAATACGACTAAGTTCCCGAGCATCCAAATTTTGATTACATGACCACAGGGATGCTGCAATGGTCCTAAGTGTGAAAAATGATCATAAGTCACTTTTTTCAGTGCTGTTGTAACTTGGAATGGTCACTAAATGCACAATTGTAAGTTGAAGCCTTTTGTCATGAATCCACCCCCAGATTCCTCTACAGATGGAATTTCAGAGGAGGCGGGTGAGTTTGAGTCTGGAGAGGAAAATGTGGAGCCAAGTGTCAGTCAGGATCTGGGCTCAGAGAATGCTCGCCTGATGGAGCAACCTCAGCTGGATTGATCAAAGGAGTGACAGGCTGAGCCTGAGGGAGGCGAGCTACAGCTGCAGCAAATTGGCCAGGAGGCTACGGGCAAGGACAGGGAGCAGCTGCCACCATTAGCAATGAGGAGAAGGTGGACTCCACACCTCCTCCTGATCCAAGAACATGTAGAGCAGAGAGGAGACAGGTACAATGCTGGACAGCTAGACTACTCATGAAGAGGGCTGAACTGGCATTGCCTACTTAACCCCATCCTGAAGATGAGGGTTCCAGGAACAATGTGCCCAGTTCTGTGCCTTGTGTGTTTGTGCCATATATCCTGGCTTGTTTGACTCCTGGACTTCATGTGTGCCCATTGGACTCAGCTACCCAATGAGTATTGAGCTGTATTGCTGTATTGAGCTCGGAATCCAGACCCGTGCAACAGGGATGCTTTCCGAGCACTTGCTGGGAGGCGTGTTGAATAAACACCTGTAGAACTCTTGTCATATGTGGGTGGGGGGGGAGTGGGGCATCACACCTATAAGCTTTTATACCAAAGTGACAGGTGACGATAAAAACTTGTCATGCTTTTCAAGCTTATCCATGCCAGATTATCCATGCCAACAGTGGGTCTAGATAACATGGATTGGTTCATCAGAACTGGAAATATATAACATCTCTATTTGATTATTGCTAAATGATCTGTTATTAGACAGTTTACAGTTAACTGGGGGTGCCTTGTTTAGGGGTTTGTTTGTTTGTTTGTTTGTTTGTTTGTTTGTTAAGATGAAACAGGCATTTTTCCCCTTAAAAGACCATTTAAAAGGAATCTTCACTACACAACAAGCTATCCTATGTAGTGGGATTCCATCCAAGATCTGGATGGCCTCCAACCATCCTGAAGTTTCAAGGGACCTTGAAGACCTGGCCCAGGCTTTCATGGAGAAGAATGAATCCACTTCTGGGTATGGCTTTGCTTCTTATTGTGGCCTTATTGGTGCTATATTTTTCCTTGTTTTTACCATTTCTATATATTCTTTTCTGTGTTCTTATTTGTGAACAGTCCAGAAACTTGGATATTGCTATTGGGTCTTTCCCACTATACCTTTCACAAAGAATGAATCTTTGTCAGGCATTTGGAGTAGGAAGTTGGAGTAGGAAGAATCCATGTGGAATAGGGGTAGGAAGAATCCATGTGGAATAGGCAACTTCGAAAGTAACCAGGCATTTACACTATATATGGCTTCATAGAACAAACAGCAATGACAAACACCGCATTCCTCTGCCACAAATCAGTGATATATTGGACCACTGAACTTTGTACCAATTGAAGTCTTCTGCCTTTTTGGGGGGGGATCCTGGCCATCTAGGATATAAACAATTTTCTATGTGAAATGATCAGCCAGACAATCTCAATGTACATTGAATGAATCTTCAGGTCCATGTCTTACAAGAAAAGAATGGATTGCTATAAATAGTCCAGCACAGATGCAACAGTAGAGAAGTATTACCTATTCACCCTTCTTTTCACTATGAAGTAAATTGAGGCTTAAGCTCACTCCAGCATGTAGCCATTCTCACTTCTCAGCATTGCTCCAGCATCTCTTCACCAACTTTATTTTGTGGAACAACTCAGAGAAAGAATCTGAGGTATGGAAAGCTCATCCATAGGTCATCATCCCTTAGCAAATGTTGAAGCTTTAATATCTGAGAAGAGACCATGATTACATCAATGCACAATCTATTACTACTTGCCATTATTGCCCACTTGTACAATCTTCTAATTTCTCAAATGAGCAGTACTGGAATCAGGGTATTGAGCTGTATTCATTCCTCTTCCCTAATGGATTTCTGTCTCTTCCAGGGTTAAGGGGGAAGGGGAGAGGGGGAGATACAGAAAGATAGAGGATATTGGTTAGTTGTCGCTTACTGTGAATGACCATTCTCTGTGGATCCATGATGGGCTCAGTGATGTCATTGGGCTCTGCCCCTTCTTCAGGCAAGTCAAACAATATAAGGGGTGGAGCTCCCACCAATGTCCCAAACTTCAACTAGCTCTAAGAAAGCCTCAGATAACCAAATGGGATGAATGAGACACTGTGAGAGCACTACTTTTCTGTCGATGTAGAAACAGAAGGCCCGCTTTACATCAAGATTATGCCAATCTCATTCCTGGTTAGATGTGGGGTGGGGATAAAATGACAGAAGAACCGTATCCACCTCACAATGAAAAGGTGTGTTAATTTTGGCCACAAAAGAGGGGTCAGGCCAAAGAACCACCCTGTCCCTATGTATAGAATATAAGTGAGGAGACAGAGACAGGGTCGCCAGCTACAAAACCTGCCTGGCCAAAATGATGGCGACCAGGAAGGCCATTTTTAGGGTGAGGTATTTAAGTGAGCAAGTGGTGAGTGGTTCGAATGGAGGCCGGGATAATACCTGCAGCACCAGGACCAGGTCCCAGGTGGGTGCCCTGACTATGGGGGGGCAGGATTAATGAGACCCACCCTTCTCAAGAATTTCTTGACATGTGGATGAGCCACCAGTTTGGGGCCTTTTGGAAACACAGACACCATGGACACTTGCCGCCTAAGAGTGGACGTGCTGAGCCCTTTCTCCAGGTCCAATTGTAGAAACCCCAAGAGGTCTTGTATCCTCAGCCTTACAAGATCTATCTGGTGTGCAATGTACCACCTCTCCAGAGCCACCAAAGTACAATTGAAAGCTCTATTTGTTGAACTCTTGCATCCCACCAACAAAGTCCGAATGACAAGTTGCAAATAACCTTGTGCCATCAACTGGCACTGCTCAACCTCCATGCAGTCAAGTGGAGGTGGTCAGTTGAGGATGCTGGCTTGGGCCCTTCAAGTCCTGGTGATTGGGTAGAGCTAGCGGTGGGATGGTGGACATTTCCCTGAGATCTGCAAACAGGGTCTGCGCAGTCAGAATGGAGCAATAAAGATGTTCCCCTTTCCCACCTGATCTTGGCTACGACCTGGGGCAGGATTTTCATGGATGGGAATGTGTATAAGAGACCCAGTGGCCAGGGCTGGTGGAAGGCATCTATGCCTTCTGCTGACGGGCAGGCTCCCCTGCTGTAGAACCTCTGTAGGTGGATGTTGCGATGGCAGGCAAAAAGGTCCATTGTCATGGGACCAAAATGAAGGTTGAGGTTTTCGAAGACCTGAGGGTGAAGTCTCCACTCTGCACCATCCAATTGCATCCTGCTCAGCCAGTCTGCTATGACATTCTCTGGGCCCGGAATGTACTCTGCCCTTATTGACTTTACTCTTGACTCTGGCTATAGAAAGATGGTCTGACATAGAGCCTGGAGCAACTTCGACGTTGTGCCCCCTTGTCTGTTTAGGTGTGCCTTGGTACACATGTTGTCCATGTAAATCAGTATGTCTTTTCCCCTTATGAAGGTCTCGAAGCTCATTAGCGCCAGCAAGACTGTCTTGAGCTCCAAGAAATTTATGCTGCGCAGAAAGTCCAACTGGGACCAGACTCCCTGGACTGCCAAGTTGTTTAGCTATGCCCTCCAGCCTAGAAGACTCACATCTGTGTGCATCACCAGTCGTTCCTCTCTGATGGGAGAACCTAGGAGGAGTGTCTGGGGAAGCAGCCACCAGTCCAGGTCTGCTTGGGACTTGGAGTTTAGACAGATGGGAGAACGTCTGTGGTGGGTGATGTCTTCCTGAAAGGGTAAGAGCAAGTTCTGCAAAACCTTGGATTGGTACCTGGCCCAGGGGACGATGCCACTGCAGGATGTCAGACTGGAGATGCGAGGACATCCAGCTTGTGTGTCTGCAAGACTGAGGAAGTCAAAGATCATATTTTGTTCCAGTGTCCTGGTGAAAGAAAAACATGAAATGTGGAAGTGTCTATGACTGCCCCAAGGTGAAGTATAGCTTGGGAAGGTGTTAACCAACTATTCTCCCAGTTCACCAAAAACCCAAAGGAGGTCAAGAGTGTGATGGTCTGATTGAGGTGTTCGAGGGCCAGATGGTGAGATGATGACCTTATGAGAATGTCGTCTAGATAAGGATATGCCAAAAGCCGCCTCAAGTTCCCCTTGACAGGGGAAGAGAGGCAGGGTATAAATCAAATTAAATAAATAAAATAAATAATAAATAAAATTCCC
>JANHGC010000364.1:237294-251527 GCA_027560395.1 Boaedon fuliginosus | reverse complement strand
GATGGTGGTCAAATTGAAGCTGTGGATCTAGGAGGACTCCCAAGTTGCGAACCCACTCTGAGGGGAGCAATTTCTCTTCCCCCAGCACCAACGATGGAGCCTCAACTGAACCACACGGGGGTTCATTTATTTAATTTATTTAATTTGTATCCTGCCTTTCTTTCCCAATCAAGGGGAATTGGAAGCAGTTATCTGAGTACATATTATCTCTTTTTAGAGACTTATGCATTTTATTTTAAACTTGTGTTCTCCTTGCACAGTAAGTCTATTTGCACATTTATTAATTTAAAGTCTTTTCCTTTAAATTAGTGGTTATGACTAACTGTGCAACATGACTGCCCCTGCTGTAATGCTTATCTAAAAGACATGACAAAGTTAAATGAATGGGAAAGGGGTGGGTGGGAATGAAGCGCAGGCACCAGTGTTTGTTCTGTCCACATATGGAAACAGTAAGTAGCTTGTTAGAATTACTGTCCATGGGTAATAGCTGATGGAGAACCAAAGCTGGGTGTTTGCAATACTGAGGTGATGGAATAGTCTTTCTCTTTTCCTTCATTTTGCAGCCTAATCAGGTGATTGGCAAATGTGAGAGGAAGTGTAGAAAGATACAGCATATTTTCTTATCTTTTTCTGATGTGACATGTGATTATATTGTTCACATCCATTCATGGCCTTCTTTCTCTGAATTGTTTAGCTTTCCATGGCTGTTGACAGGTGTTTGCTTGGTTGGACGAATATGGCCAACTTTGCAGAAAGTTAGGATTGTTTTTTGGCCTCATTTTCAAACTTCCATTCTCCAAAATATTGTGAGCACAAATCAGTATTTTTATTAAATGCCAAGAAAAAAGAATAAAAGTTTTACTTAGTGTTTATTTGAATACCAGTCATTACTTTTCCATATTTTCAGTGTGTACTTGTCACCGTATTTTTATTATATTGTCTGATAGAGAATTATTCAAAACTTGAATGCTTGAATGCTATCCAATAATCTTGAACTGGACTAATAAAGATCTTGCTTCAGTATTGCTTGGATTTTTTTCTTCATCTGAGTAGATATTTTCACTTTTTTGTGCAACTTGTAGTCTGTGCTTGGAAAATTAATAAGGTATAGAATTAAAAAAATCAAACTCTTGTCAGATCCAGTAACTTGACAGTTTTTTATGTCTTAAAGCAGGGGTGTCAAACTCACATCGTCAGGGTGGCGTCACATGACAGATTGTGATTTTCATTTTCCCCCTTCGCTAAACAGGGCATGGGCGTGGCCAGCATGTGAGGCATCCGGCCCATGGACCGCGAGTTTGACAGCCCTGTCTTAAAGCAATCCAAACATTTTTGCATGCTAATAGAGGGGAACTTCTATTTTACTTTTTTGTCTTCGTTTCAGATTCAAGATTTGTTTTCATGTTAACTTGATAAGATATAATCAACTAATTTATTACATGGCTGCACTACAAATTTGAGCATGCTCTTTGAGATTCTATTGCTGGCTGGCACATGGAGGCTTATTTCATTCATTAAGGTAATGTCTTAATTTAATTACATTACACTTCATTTTCATGAATTTAGAAATCTGATATTTTCTGTTTTGAAATAAAGGGTATATATTAGGGGTGTCAAACTGGCGGCCTGCGCGGGCTGGATGCGTCATGCACAGGCCACACCTATCCCAGTTCCACGAAGGGAAAAAACATTGTGATACATTATGTGATGGCAACGCAGCGAGTTTGACACCTGTGATATATGTTGAGTAAAAAAATTATATTTAACATGTAATTTTTCTAAAATGTGACACATTCGTGTTTAAATTCTCTGTGAAATTTGTTTAGTTTGTTTGAAAGTTGTTTAATTTGTCAAGTCTCTGATAACATACTAATTCATTATTATAGAATAAATGTTAGGTTTTAACACAATTTTTTAAAGAATAAAAGTTAAATTGTTAACAAAATTTTACCAACCACTTTGTTCTCATAATCTCTGTGTAGAACCATAATGGAGATTTCCAACTCACAGGCTAAATGATCAAGAAGCAACTTTGGTGCTTTGAACAAGCACCCTTCTAATTCTTAAGTCCTGTACTCAAGCTTTCCTTTATAGTCCACAAGAACCATTCTGTCTATAGCATAAAGTGAAACAGTTTTAGTATATATATATATATATATAGCCAAGAAGCAGACCTGTCAGGAGATAACCTACTGTTTTTTCTTTTCAGTGCTACCAATATCTTAACAAGTCTGGTTATAGCATTATAGGTAGTTCTTGTTTAACAACATAATTGGGACCATCATCTTAGTCATTGAGCAAAGCAGTCATTAAGCATCATTGCTTTGCTTTGCTCAACAACCACAATCGCAGGACTCCTGGATAGTGAAGTAGATGGCTGGAAACTGCTGCCTGCCAGAGGGTTTCATCCTGAAATGTTCCTGCAACTCTGCACAGAGGGGAAATCCTTCTTGGGGCTGCAAGAATGAGCTGAAATCTTCAGAACTTCAGCTTTGATCCTGCAGCCCACCAAAGAATTTCCCCTCCATGCAATATTTCAACTCCATTTTTGTAGCTTGTAGAAAGATTTCAGGTCCCCTCCACTTGCTATTCTATTTTTCCATTGACTTTCTGGGAAAGCCGAAGAAGATTGCAAATGGCGATCAAATGATTGCAAGGTGGTTGGGAGTTGGTTGCAGATGTGAACCAGTTGCCAAGTGCCCAAAATGTCATGTCATGTCAGGCTGGTGGAACAACATTTTATACAATCTGTTTCAGTGGCCATTGCCACTTTGAACAATCATTAAACAACTAGTCCCAAGTCAAGAACTGCCTGTATAGGATTTGCAAGAGTTGTACAAGTCAATCAGAATAGACCTGGAAGGGAACTTGAAGGTTTTCTAGTCCAACCCCCTGCTCAAACAGGAGAACTTATACCATTTCAAACAGGTGGCTGTCCAGCCTTTTCTTAAAAATCTCCAGTGATGAAGCACCTATAACATCTGAAAGCAAGCTGTTCCACTGGTTAATTGTTCTTACAGTTAGGAAGTTTCTCCTTAATTCCAAGTTGCTTATCTCCTTGATTAGTTTCCATCCATTGTTTCTTGTCTTCGTCTTTTGCCATTTTGGAAAATAAGTTGATTTCCTCTTCTTCGTGACAGCCCCTCAAATACTGGAATACTGCTACCACGTCACCCCTAATCCTTTACCGCTATCGTGTCACTCCTAGTCCTTCTTTTCTCTAGACTAGCTATAGCCAATTCCTACTATTATTCATATTTTTAGTCTCCAGGCCTTTAATAATCTTAGTTACTCTTCGCACTTTTTCCAAAGTCTCAACATCTTGTTTTATAATGTGATGACCAAAACTGGATACAGTATTCGGGGTGTGCTCTTACTAAGGATTTATCAAGTGGTACTAATCTGTCACGTGATTTTGATTCTGTGCTTCTGTTTATGCAACCAAGGATTGTATTAGCTTTTTTGGTTGTTGTTGCACGCTGCTGGCTCATGTTTATGAGATCGTCCATTAGGACTACCTCTCACAGTTACTGATTTTGAGCCAAGTTTCACCTAATCTATACTTGTACCTTTGGTTTTTCCTGCCTAGGTGTAAACATTGCTTTTCTCCACGTTAAATTTCATTTTGTTGGATAGAGCCCATTGTTTAAGTCTGTCAAGATCTTTTCAGATCCTGAGCCTGTCTTCTGGGGTGTTGCCCATTCCTGCCAGCTTAGTGTCATCTGTAAATTTTGATGAGTTCCCCTTCTATTCCCTCATCTAATCATTTATATGAAGGTGCTGAAGAGTATTGGGCCTAAGATGGAACCTCGTGGTACCCCAACTGCTTACTTCCCTCCAGGTAGATGTAATAGCATTAATGACGACTTGTTGAATATGATCATGCTGCTGTTGCTACTTTGACAACAGCATCAGCATAGCATTTCTTCTTTCTTCAGCTGGCCAAGCATGATGGAAAGAGAAATATGTGGATATTTGTGTGGTTATCAAGCAACCACATTTCTATTACTATCTTCCCCCATTCAAAGATACTAATTGTTTGGCTAATTATTTAGCTTTAGTATTGCCATTTTGTAGTTATCTCCAATGATAGAATAAAATTTAAAACTTGACAGTTGGCTTAAGAGTATGGAGATTGTTATACTATGTATTGCTGTTGCTGTGGGATGAGCAGTTGCGTTAATGTGGTTTTACTTTTTAAGAACATATACAGTATATCAGTTTACCTTTATCAATTTTTTTGCCTGAGCACCTGAAATGTTGCAATCAGAATATTCTATTTTGATCAATTGACTACCTCATACTGTCCCAAAATTTTCAGAAATGTCTGTGTATACTTGTGAATTCTAGATCCTGGAAGGTGCTATATTAGGAATATTGGTATAAAAGTGAAACAACCATCAGTTCTGATTAGTTCACGGAGGATGTCTATACAATGCTGTGCATCAAGGAAAAGTGGCAAAGTTATGTCAAATTGGATTTGGTGATGTAACATAAAATAGTTCTAGAAGTTCTAATCTCAAACCTATTGACAATAAAATCTGTGTTTCATGTTTGTGTTATTAACTGAAATAGTGTATAGGTATGTGGATATGTGTATTTGAAAAATATATGTAAAAATAAATTTGAATAGATATTAGATTAGGTTCCCAGTTGTGAGATACAGAAACATACCCATATTTACCAATGCAATGGGATTTGTTAGTTAAACATGAGTATATAACTTTGCGATCATTCTAAATTTGAATTCTCTTATAGAGAAAACCAGATTTTCAGAGCTCTTTTGGACTTGGCCAAATAGGGGCCAGATGTATCTCGGAGGAAATGGTGTTCTGAAGAGCAGGTGCTTTAACAGAGAAGGCATTGTTCCTAGGCCCATCAGGCGATTCTGCTTAATGAATGGCACCTGGCGCATGCAATTCTGTCCATGTAGAACAGGGCTGTCAAAATTGCGTTATCACGGCAGCATCACGTGATGTATTAAGACTTTTTTCTCCATTGCTAAACTGGGCGTAGGCATAGCCAGAGCATGACGCATCCGGCTCACGGGCCGTGAGTTTGACACCCCTGGTGTAGAAAATGTAATAAACAATTCCATATAAAATAGAGTACTATCCAAAATATCTTTCCCTACTGTCAACTGCTGAGTACCTTCCATTCTAAAAGCCCCATGAAAAAACTGTTCTTGTCACATCTAGTATAAGATGCTCCAATGTATAAGATGCACCTAACTTTGGAGAGGAAAACAAGGGTGGTGGGAACTCTGTCTCTGCTTTCCAATTTGCCAATTTGCCAGAGCCAATTTAATTCATACATGTAATACTTCTGGATATGGATTTGCTTTGTTTAAAAATCAAATCTGATATCAAATATCCATAATATCCTGGTATTTTTTTTTTGTTTGCAACAAAATGGAGACAAAAAAGCATCCCACAGCCATTAAGCTAAGCTAAGGATCTTTTCTTTCCTCCCAAAACTGTTCTGATGATGGAGAAATCAGTCCACAGTCATAGTCCTAAACTATAGGATGGCATATTTGAAGGCTTGTATTGTGCATAGGCTACAGTCAAGAAAATGTCACATATTATTGCTGACACTAAACTGCAATATAAATCTAATTTTAAATATGGTTTGTT
Source organism: Boaedon fuliginosus (assembly GCA_027560395.1). NCBI lineage: Eukaryota > Metazoa > Chordata > Lepidosauria > Squamata > Lamprophiidae > Boaedon > Boaedon fuliginosus. Next base: position 245,891 of record JANHGC010000364.1, on the reverse strand, counting down.
CTATATTGCTTACATGTATTTCTGATTGTTTTTATAGTCTACCAATTTCTTCTAGATATTTGTCTAAGATATTGAGAAAACAACCTAAAAATTAATTAAACAAATTGTGATTACTTACTGGTAATCTGTAATATTAACTTTGGCTCATTCAGGAATTTACAGTTGTAATGAATCCAAGATACAAAAACATGAGATTTTCTTGCAGCAAACAGCAAACAGCCTATTTCAGTTTCAGTTTTACCACAGACTGATTCCGCATGCAGCTGATTCCCTCTGAATACCCCCAATCAGCTGTTTTGTGGAGTCAGTGATCCCTGCAGCACTGCTGAAAATGGGAGGCTGCAATGTGCTCTGCAACCTGGAACAGGTGTGCACGGAGAGCGAAAATAGTGGGTTAGCGGGGCTACATTTGAAGTATAAGACGCACCCTAATTTTCAGCCTCTTTTAGGGGGCAAGTGTGTCTTATACTCCGAAAAATATGATATACAGAATTTAAAAAAATTGACAAAAAACTGAACTATATTTACATAATAATTTTGCAATATGCATACACAGGATATAAAGTTCCAATAAGATATATAATTCCTGTGAAATATATATAGAATGTAAATAATTATAATGAATAACTTTTTGGAATGATTGTCTATTGAACATTAAATTGGTGTCATCAAGTTATTGGCATGGCTAGAGAGAAATAAGTACCTACAAATATTACTTAATCCTCAAGTATCATTATAAAATTTTAAAGATATGCCATTTTCTGCAAACCACTACATGTGTTGTATTAAGGTGAGATTGTTCTAAACCTGAATAACCATCTTGGACCTTTTTTCCTTTTGTTCCTATTTATTTTTTGTTCTGCAACCTACTTTTCATGAAGTAGGCAAAAGTACATCTCCACTAACAACAGGGTTTGCTCATTCTCTATCTCTTCCTTTTTTGAAATGAAGGCAGTGCTAAAAGTGCAGCAAAAAAGAGAAAAAAATATCAGTACTGAGTGAAAGAAATAATATTTTATCAGGGCTTAGCTTGACCAAGATAGTATATTATCAAGAAGAGAAGCTTGGTAAAGATAACACATTATCAATATTGGGAAAGAAGCTTGAGAAAATTGGGTGTTAATACCTATTAGAATTTAAATCAACCATCTGTGCTGTTTTTATTGAACTGTTATTTCTTGAAAGCCTTACTATTGCAAAAACTGTTTAATAAAATATTTTCTTAATCATGTTAAATCCCCCAGAATTACTTAGTGGGATTTGAACTCTGGAAAATGAGATATTTCTGCATAATTCTACCAATTCTGATTATTCAGATCTCCAGCCAATTGACAAGACAGTGCCTTATTTCCTTGGGCTACCAGATCTTGACTTCAAACTTCCAGTTGAACACTAGATAGGTATTGATCATTCATAGTTTTGTAGCTCACATCTAGTAGCTGTATTCTTTCTTTCTGCCAGCAGCAACACTTATAATGCCTAATTCAAATACTTCTCCAAAAACTCTCTCTACCCCTACTAAGCTTTTGATTTCAGCCTAGACACTATTCATTACTGTAACCTAGCCTGATAGCAGAGTTTCTTGTGCCTCGAGTTCCCCTTTGGGGTGAAGAGAGGCTGGGTATAAATTTAATAAATAAAATAAATAAATAAATAAAATTGAGTATTGCACAAGTATTGAGTCCAGTACTACCTCTGCTCACTATGTTTCCATTTCCTTTTTCTCCATATATTTTTATTTCTTCATCATATGTTAAGACTATAAATTTTTCAGGTCTTTTTGTATTATACTGTTTAAGGTCCGGAGCATGTTGATGAAACCACTATATACACCTAAATGTACTAGGATAAATTACACTATTTTCTTGTCTATATTATTTACATTCTACTTTTCTTCCAAATTACTACCCTTTTTCCAATTTGCACAATAATATTAAGAAATAAATTAGGCTAAAATAAAATGTGATCTTTCCACAGTCACCGGTGAATTTCATGGCGGAATTGGAATTTAGTCCTTGTTCTCTACAGTTTTAATCCAACAGTCTAAACCACTGAAGTAAGCAAACCAATTTTCTCCAGATGTTCCATACTTTAATGCAGAGAAGTCCCTGAAAATATGTTGAATGGCAAGAAATTACAATGTTTAAAAAAACCTGAACCTCAGAATGAATTAGAACTTAAATGTTGAACCAGTGCTTAAAGTTTCCAACAATGGAAGGGTTTCACTTTCCATTAATGTCCATGATAACAATTCTTTGTTATTTTCAAATCATATAGCAATTATGGCTGCGGGGTTTTTTTTGCCTTCATTCCTTCTAATTATATCCTGTATTTCTTCCAAATACAGGTAGTCCACGAGTTATGAATGTAATGGAGCCTGCTCATTCCATTTGTGACCCAAGGATTCATGTGAGTGAATCTTGTACCTTCACTCCTTTTTGCCCACGCATTCGCTAATCAAATGCAGGGTTCAGTAAGTGCATATGAGGTATTTCAGAGAGGGGAAGGCCATGGCGGGAGGCTAATAATAGAACAGGCCACCTGCTTAAGACATCCAAGGCCTCCCCGACCCACTGAAATACCTCATGCTCCTAACTGCTTTCCCCCACCAACTTCCTGCGCACGGTGACCATGCAGAGATCTAGCAAGCTGTCTCTTCTCCAGGCTCTCAGCCATGCACACCCTCTATAGCTCCATTTTGGTGTGTGCAGGCCTCGTCCAGTGCTTTGCTGGCCAATACGGAGCTCCATTTAGCACTTTGCAGGTCAAAGGAGGAGAACATTGCAGGTTCAGAGGATCGGGCCCGCCCTCCAATGTTCCTTTTAGGCCTACATAGGCCTAACAGACCTCAGTTTTGGCAGACAAAGTGCCAGGCGAGACTTGAGCAGCCCTAAACAAAGCTCAGTTTTGGCTGGAAAAGTGCTGGGCGAGGCCCACGGAGGCCTAAATGGAGAATGAGAGGAGTGCACAGCCTCTGCTGTTGTTCATAAGGGCAAACAATTGGCATGGTGCTGCAAGATTCATCGTTTCGGGACTTGTTAAGGGGCGCTGATTACGTAACTTTGAACGTTCTCTAAGGGAACACTTGTAACCCGGGGATTATCTGTAAAGCAAAAGAGGATCTCTGTTCATTTTATCTCTGCAGATAGATTGGGTTGAATGAGAGTGACTGGTCCCAAGTCACCAAGTGAGTTTCCATGGCTAGGTTTGACTTGGGTCTCCCAAAATCTAATCCAACACTTTAAATATTACACTCCAGTGACAAACCAAGAAGCACAATGAGTCTCAGCTTTCAAGAGTGGAATAATTCAAAAAATGTATAGCACAAAGTTACTATTTGCTATGCTGGTCAAAGGGCAACTCAGCACCCACATGTGTTTAAATTCAGATTTTATTGTTGATGAATAGATTCAGCTGTTCATCAGCAGAAGATTCCAGCTGCTAATTATTGAGTTCAATGTCAGAGTAGAATTTGCTTGTGTAAAGCCTTCCCACTTCCACTGATGCAACTACGGAGGCTGGAATTGATGTTCTGTAGCATTTGAGTTCTGGAAACACATGGTAGGGTGTGTTTTGCATTTTGCCTTCAGATGATAAAACGGAAATGATATTAATCATTCAGCAAATACAGCTGTGCATATAGAGAAATGTGTGTATATGTGCAGGTGTAGAAAATAGCTATTTACTCAGTCCCCAGAATTAAAGAATGTTATTCATTAGATAATATTCTTGCAAGAAAACATGAATGTACAGACATCTGCTGTAAATATTTAAAAAGAAAGACCTGACCTCAAGTGATTTCATGGATGCATCTATATAGTTTTCTTTGACAACAATAAAAATGTGATTTGTACTGTCTTCTTCTAAGGTTTTATTTATTTCCTTATTTCATTCCTTCCTAGCCTTACTTGCAGTTCTGAAACTTTCTGGCAGTGTCTTATACAAGTATTAAATAGATGTGAATCAATTTATTGAGGATGAGATTAACCATCCTCAAATTGGTGATCTTAAATATTAGATAATTTGTTAAAATCTACAAAATATTACAGCATTTTTAAAGGATACTAATGCATCTATATAAATATAATGGAGATTCCTCTGCAGTAGTTATAAACTACTGTAGTCTAAGAATTAAACCATTCTTTATCATTTTGATTAAGAAAATTTGTCTTCCCTCATCCAAAAAAAGAACATCTGTTACATTCTCATGGGGTGAAATGGTTGTTATCTATGAAGCAGAGCTGTACAACCACCTTTCTAATGGTCTTAGCTTTCCTAGTTTCTCACAGTTAAGTCTCAAAAGAAAATATAAGGCAGACTTCCCTCTCACTGGGTCTTTCCAAGTGGGAGAATAATATGCAGAATTATGGAAATATGTTTAACATAAAAATAACAGCACTAGTGCAACACTGAGTTTGAATTAATCTCAAAAACATCAACCAAAAATGATTCAAAATTATGAAAAATAAAGACCTCATTTGCAGGAAAAGAAAATGTGGAACACATGGCTACTTATTTTTTTTAATCTGAAACCCACAAACAGATGTTACTGAAGAAGCATATAAACACACATATGTACATACATATGTATTAATAAACCACTGTGCAAGAATTTCAAAAACGTTGGAAGTAGAGATGAACACCAATCACTAAACCACACTTAGCCCAGGAATCATTATTACCAAAACACTATACCCAAGAGTTTATTTATGTGGCTTCCCAATTCAAACATGTGATTCTAATAGTGTACAAAATTATTGCACAAAATGCAAAAGGACAACAGTGTATACCTCTAAAAGAGAATAAAACTATTAGATGACAATCAGAACTAAACATGGTTGTATCTTACCAATGGGAGCCTTACTCATTCTGTCCCAGGGAGAAAACACTGATCTTAACTGGTTTTCTAAAGGCTTTCAGAAATGGGCCCAACAATATACTGTGTAGGTGATCATTTGAAAGAGCAGGAGCTTTCACTGAGACGGCACACCTTTGTATAGCTAAGTAGCAGGCAATACCAGAATATCCAGAGGCAATAAACACATCAGAGAGCAAGCAGATTTTAAGTTTTATTGTTTACTTTAGTAGACAGATTTAAATAGAAACACACAAGCATAACATAACAAGGAGATAACAAATCTCTCTTCAGGTATCAGGAACCTGGGTAGAATGACAGCAGAGACATTCCCAGGAAGCCAAGTCACGTAGACCTACCTTTAGGTCTATCAAAGCTCCAAACCTCCAGGGAAAATATCAGCATCTTTTATCCCTGGCTTACACTGGACAATATACCAAGAGTTTGGTATATCAATAGCAACAATATCAGTATGTATCTCTGTATTGTTTATGGTGCCACAGAATTGAGAAGTAGCCAAGAAATAAATAGCAGAAAGCAAATTGTTAATATATCAACTAAAGCATCTGGAATGAATGGTTTGATTTTTCCAGTAATTCAAAAAAAATGTCTTAACATAACTTAAACTGAACTAAATCATCTCTGACTTCAAGCTGCTATCGTAATAATGAATTTAAAGACAATGTTAGATGAGCAGAAAAATATACTGGGAGAATCTTGAAAGAAACTTACTAGAGGCTATAGTCAGAAATACCACCCTTCCAGATGCCAATGTATTCCCATATTTCTCGGCATCTGCCAAAATCCTTCCTGGTTTATTTGTTCCCCCCTCCCCTGTCAGTGGTTGGAATTGTTTCAAAGTTGAGCCCTAAGTTCCCAGACCTGCTGTCTTTATTTCCCCATCTGGGCCTTCAGGCGCTCTTCTGAAATTAAACTGGCATATCAGTAAGCCAAACCTTCATTCTGCAGCATGTCCAGCCATTCATCAATGAAAGAAGGAAAAAGGGCTTTCTTTACCTTTTTGCATGTCTATAAATGTGTCTGAGTACAGATGGAAGTGAATAGTTGCTTTACTTTAATTTGACTTTGGTGGAGATAGTAAACTCACAACACTAAAATCAATATACAAATATCCTCTTGGAGCTAAAAACAAACAAGTAAACAAGCAACCTAGAACCTCTGATTTCCACGTGAATGATTTTGGAAAGAAATTGAAATATACCAGAAAGAGAGTAAAACAATTCCTGTATAATAACCAGCACAATGTGTTCTCCATAGTGAATAAAACAGAGCCTCCATATGCTGTCCATGCAAAGCCAAAAGCCCACACATGGAAGAAATGCATTTGACAATCAGCACATTGTCTGGATCACAGAAATGTAAATCAGCTATCTAAAGTTCTATAATTCTATATATTTGCATAGATAAAGGCTAAGCTTACTTTAACAGAGAAGAGGGTTGAAATCTCAAACAAGCTGAATTCTTCTGTAAATAATGAATTTAATGACTTTATTTGCCTGAAATCAATCCTAGACATTAGCTAGAATTAAAGATATCAAGCGTTTGCCTCAAGTGACGTGCTTCTACTGTATCTAAACTACAGTTCTTTAGATTTTACCAGCAAATATTTCTGAAACCTTAGCAGATTGGAACACATAGGCAAGTTGCCTGTGTCACCAATTTAGTTGTACCTTAATGGCAAGGACAGAAGCATGTGATTCTCTCATCGCTATTTTGTTAATGCTTCAAAATCCATGCTGGTCCGCCATAATACTTCGGGGTGGAGGTTAAATAATATGTTGTATTAAATGAAGCATGCCCTGGATATTCTTGCACTCATTAGCTAACATACACTGTGTTACTCCAGTGTTGGCAGAGCAGGAAGCAGTTTGAAGCTTGAAATATTCATTTCTCCCTTCACCTTCCCACAATTTCTCATTCGTAACACCTGCTATTGGAGTAACATCACTTTAAAGCAGAGAAAGGAAAATGCAAAATAACGGCATATTCTGAATACACGATCGCTGATCTCTATTAGCTCATTTAGCTTCACTTGTTTGGAAAGGCAAGCAAGTTGTGAACACGTTCTTTTTCTCACTCAGAGTATAAACATGGCCCAACCAATTCTTCTCTAGCAGATGTAGCAGACAGCCGGTGAACAAGAAAGGGTAGTCATGTTGCTTCTGTTTTGCTGACAGGTAGTCTCGTTTGCTTGACCTTTCTGCATAGATGAAAATGTGTTAAATATTGCTAAAGCTAAAGGGGAAAATATTGTGATATGTTCAGATTAACTATACAAATGAATTCTATTATTACTAAATCTAGCCTGCATTGTTGGTAATGCCTCAATGAAGTTGTTGGATAAGGTAGACATAAGCTTTTTAAAAATCTTTTATGAATTTTTCTAAAGTTTTGAAAAGGATGACATTCATGTCATTCAAATTCACCTGGGAAATTCAAAAATAAGAAATTTGAGAGCATATTAGAAAACAAGACCAGAAATATGAAAGGATCTCCCATATTAATCAAACAATGTTAGCATTTCAATCCCATTGACTTCAGTGGCTAGTTTTAATAAGCATAAAAAGCAAGGGATTTGGAAGCTTCCAGTTGGACTTCCAGCAATACTGGATGCAGAGGCTGTGACCACCACAGCCCTGATCCAGGCTTGCCCGTCGGAGGGCTCCTGACGGAGCTTGAACCACCTTGGAGGGGTGGTGAAGCAGAGTGGAACTTCCTGGTAAGTTGAGGGGAGCCACATCTCCCCACCCAGACCGGGAAAATCCCCACACTGAAGATGGTGTCAAATGGCAGTCATAAAAATGGCCACCCCGAAGTGGAACCAGCCTGAACACAAGATTGCGCTGGTGGAAGTGAGGAGAGAGCAGAGTCTGCCCATGGATGAGGATATACTTTCTTTTTTATAGAAATAACCCCAAGAAACATTATCTCAAAAGTGACTCAAAGCCCTGACTAAAGCAGCGGATTATTTCAAAGGAGAACTTCCAACTCTGTTAATATATTATTATTATATTATATTATAGAACTATATTGGAATAACAAAGAGAGACTGTTTTACTGCCAGGAAGAAAAAGTGCCTCCCAGCTGGTGGGGAAAAGTTAAGAGTCTGAAGTGTGACTGTTTTTTTTATGCTTATCTGATTGGACTCAGAAAATGGATGTGAAAATGGATGAATTATTTGACAGAATGATTTTTAACTTTCAAAAAATATATTTGGCTTTCCCAAAAATGATGGATTTGACAGAAAAGATGATAAAGGATACAGAAAATAACACTTTAGACACAATGACCAGAAATTGGAGTGTTTATGGCATGGTGGATTCAACATTGGAGAGAAAGGACCAAATGGATGACTCAGTGTATCAAATAAAAGATTTAGCGAAGCAAATAAAATTTGAACAACAGGAGAGAAAGGATTTGATTGTGATGGATTTGATGGATAAGATGGAAATGAAAAATGGTTTCACAAATATAATGAATAGATAGTGGAGTGCATATAAAGAGGCAGAACTGACATCAGAGGGTGCAAATAGTTTCAGCACGGAAAATGGAATTTTCAGCACAGCAAATGTAGGGAGGAAGGGTTTATTAAAACAGCAAAGAAAACAACAAAATGGAGATAGAGATGAAGATAAGAAGCATGGGAGGAAAATTGAAAGATGGACATTGATTATCCTGAAGAGAAAAAGAGATGATGGTTGAGGGAAATGGCTATTTAAGC
>JANHGC010000364.1:201176-226348 GCA_027560395.1 Boaedon fuliginosus | reverse complement strand
GCCCCTCGGGCTCCCCTATAGTCCCTACCTGTCCCAACCCAGTCCTGACCATCCCTGGAGCATGACAAAAAGAACCTTCCCCCTCACATTCACTCAATCCATACATACTATTTAACTAAAAGTAAATTAAATAATTAGGACTAAAATAACATATATAAAAGTTAAAAAACACACAATTAAAAGGGATTTAGCTAGCTCTCAATTTCGTATAATCCGGAAATAATAGACAAAATCACATAAGGAATGGGGAAGGCGGGGGGGAGAAAAATAACCAGCAAATGTAGAATATTGAATTAGGAGGGTTGGAGAGCATGACCACATTCTCAATTTGAAAGTATAAAAGCCACAAGTTATTTGATTTTATCATTTGATGAATTCAGAATAAAACTTATTTTGAAACTTCCTGCCATAAATTTACTCAGAATAGCTACTGGTCTGGAATAATTAGAGTTAAGTCCAAATCTTTGATGAGCATCAATTCACCAATTCCTGCTCTGCATAGATCTGGTAAAGACATTAACTACTTGTTACTTTTTGGCATCTTCTCCTCAAGGGGCCATCAAACATGTAATAATAATAATAACAATAACTATATGGCTTTGTCAAAATATTTGTAGTCTAATTTTTTCCAGCTATAAACTGAGTGTATGTTTTATTTCAAAAACAGTTCCATGGCTACTGCTGTTTAAGACATTTTAATTATTAACAGTATAGGACTGTGCTACCTCGGATCATTCTGGTGGCATGAACAAAAATATATCTGAAAAAATTATGCTGATTAAGGAAACAATTGATATGGAATCAAATGATAAATAACATAAATGTAGGGTTTTTTTTAAGGTAAAGCAAATATGCAAGTTTCAGAATGCAACACTTCTCTTATTCACCTTGAAGTTGACAGGAAAAACAAGACAGATACACATTTCAAGAGAAACTGGCACAAAGAAAATGAAAGCAGCCTATATGAACAGATCTGAAAGAAGACAGTAGTCAAGAGACAGAAACAAGCTTGAAAGATATTTGTAAATTATCTCATGCTCTGCATAAACAATCACACCTAAAGTTTTTAAAAATGTGTAAAGTTTTCCTGTTTTTCAGGAGATATTCAAAAAAACAAATGTTAAAGTTCCTAAACCTTCAAAAGAAGAAAAGGAATATGGAGACATAAATAACTTTTGATTGGCAGCTCAGGATGTCAAAACAGCATCAATCATACAGAACTAGCTTAACTTAGAATTCTGTGTGTCTCAGCTTGAGGAGAAATACTCTTGTATCTTACAAATGTCACATTAAGACAAAAACGAAGAAAAAGAAGCAATTTTCCCTTTTCTGAATATAAGACTTCGAAAAAAACGAAACATAACACAGACATATTTTCTAAATATTCAGTTCATCACAAGGATGGTTAAAATAGCATAGCTCACTTAAAAGAAAATCTTAGGATATCAATAGGATCAGTTGGAGGAGTTGGTATTAACTGTCAACCTGAAACTTGATTTTCATAACTAGCTTTGCATTATTGAAACTTTGCAGTTCGCTACCTCTGAAGTACATTGAGGCTAGGATAATTAAGGTAGCATTTTAGAGATCCATTATTCAACTATCAGAGACACAAATAAAGAGGATAAATATTTTGACATATATGCCACTCTGTAGATGCAAACCACTAGTATAGAATCTGGCTATTCTTGAATTGAATATCCTAATAGCTTGGCAGGTTTTCAACATAATTATAAATCTCCTTACCAGCTTTGCCATCAAAAATTTCAAGGAGGAAAAGTGGGCAGAAACTGGCAGAAAATTATCATATTTTCTCCTATGTAATAATAATACATATATAATAAAATACTAGCACAAGAGGTAATTTATCAAATAAAAATTATAATGGTTCTAGTCCAAATGAGTTATCACTTACATTGATAGGTTAAACAAAGGAAAAATCAAAGCACGGGAAAAGAGGAGAGACTTTGCCGACAAAGGGAAAAATCTGTCCTCTAATGGACACTCTAATGGTCCTAAATCAGAGGAGGAATTTCATAGATAGTAGAAGGTTAACAATGGTTTTAAGACTACAGGAGACAGCAAGGAAGCAGAGGATCTTTAAGGGCTGAAAAGATTTTTCTGACAGGTAAGGCTTTTATTAAAAGTTGGAGTAAAAGGTCACTGGCAGAATATGATAAAGGGGCAGAAAAACAAGAAGCAAACCATTAGGTGTTTCAAATCAAGTACTGGGAATGGGATAGAAAGCCACTATAACCATTGAAAACGGTTCACTCAATGGCTGAGTATATGAGCATTTACTTATTTTTAGAGCAGACTCTGGGACATAGGAAAAAAAGAATAGTATGTGGGGAGGAAAAGAGACAGAACACAGATTAAAATTACTCAATGGATTTGAGAAGAAAGAGCAGAGTTTTGCAAAAGTATAGATACAAAAATAAAAAATAAAAAAACCCTAAGTTTTATAGCTTATTAGTGAGATGTATAGATAACGATCTGAAAAAAAATGGGGAAAAAAGTATTGTAACTCCAGAAGGCATTTTGGTAAGGAGAGAAATATCCTAAATGCATAAATATAGTTCAGAAAATAAATTTAAATCTTTATACGGTAGTAAATAAACCCTAACATCTATAAACATAGTTCCCTTAAAGCTCACAGTTCTCCCTTCTCTCTTATCTACCATTTCATAAAAAATATTAGACACTCCGGGTTAAAATGTATTTCCAGTAAATAATTAAGTGGGGAAAAAACCTGACACAATCACTACATGGTGCAAGGGTAAACACTGTATTTTTACACCTATTTCTGTATATGCGTATTATTTCAGGCACAATTTTTCATAGATTCAAAAATGAAAGTAATGGATATGACAGGTGTAAAAGATAGTTCAATACTACTTTACCTATAAAGTTGTTAACTAGCCTCCCACCCTCCCCCGAGAGTGATTGATTCATTAGACCACCATAACTTAAGTCTTTGAAACTTCAAAGAATAATTTTGCGTTAGTTCTAATTAAAGTTCCTTTATAGTAGAATATATAAGTCTTATAAACCAAATAATATACTTTTGAAATACTTCTTAGTCCATTTAACTTGAACACATTTAATCCAATATTTTCCTTGGTATTTAATCAATTTTAATTATATTCAACACAAATTGTACATGACTTTAGCCTATGAATTCAGTGAGGTACCTCATACCTCACATTGTTTTGATTACTGTAGTATTGGATATAACTTCTTATTGACTTTGGTAACTCAAGGAATTTTCATTGGAAAAGACCCTAAAGTTGGGAAAGATTGAAGGCAAAAGGAGAAGAGGGTGCCAGAGGATAGATAATGTAATCCAGGCAATGGGCACAGGTTTGGGCAGTCTCTGGAAGACAGTGGAGGATGGGTGAGCTGGGGTGCTGTGGACACTGTCAGACATGGCTTAGCAACTGAACCACAACAACGAAGTCAAGAAATTTTACTCAGGCATGCAAAATTATGGGGGAGTGGGGGTAAAGTATGTCAAAAGACCCTAATACAGTCTGTGAAATGTGCTACCAGATTTTGAGGAAGTTCACTCAAAATGATTCTCTGATGTTTCACTTTGTTAAACAGTTTGATTGTTTTCACATTTTTTAGGTGTCACTGAAGAGCTGAATTTGGAACTAAGTAGTTCAGGAATCTTATCTGCTTCATCAGCTGCTCTGGGAACGGCAATGTTTTAAGATTTTACAAATTGCTACTTATTATTAATGATTGTCTTCTGTTTTTTCCATGTCTACCTGTGCATGTATGACTTATCGTTCCCATTTCAAGGTCCTCAATTTTTCTTCAAGGGTTCTGCTTTCCTACATAATTAAACCCCAAACAATTCCTGGATCGATTCCTGTTTCACTTACTAACATGTACAAGCCTCACAAAAGAGTTTGAGAATTTCCAGACTTATTGGACCAAACTTATTGCAGTAGATGTGCAAGAGAGCAACACTCCTAGAGGTTCATTTATTATTTATTTATTTACTTAGATTTATACCCCGCCTCATTTCCCCGGTCAAAGGGAACTCGAGGTGGTTCATCTTGCTTGTGAGCTAGCTACAGTTCCACTTTTACTATCTGTCCTAAAACGCATCAAGTAGAACTGGAGAACATTTCAATAACTTATGAAACTCTTTGTCAACATTGATTCTGAGAAATGGGCAGAGCCTTCTACTTGAAAAAAAAATTCCCACCTCACCTGCTTTAGCTTTGCTGCAGGTACTTGTCTCAGCTAGCCAAAATTGCAAGGGAGATATTGGCAAAAGTAAGACATGCCACAATGTTGCTTTCTGTCTTCATTGATGCTATAAACGGGGTAATATTTTTGGGGTTTTGCATTTTAATGCAAATTGATTTAGATCATATTTTCCAAATTAACATACAAATTGGAATACAATTATTTTTACTTTTCATATTTTTCAAAATTCTAAACTGCAGTGTAGTTATTAAAAAAATACAAATTTGCAAGCAAAGAAAGGAAGAGTGGCATAGGTATAAATACATTAATAGGACATTAAGGGAAATGCAAAAAAATACCTTTACATTTTAATGCTGTCTTTTCACAGAAACATAGTCAACCTGAAAAGGGAAGAACTATTGTTTAAAAATTCCTAAGTTTTTATTTGTTTGTTTTAAAAAGATATTTATCCACTCCTTGCTGGCCACCGTGCTGTTGGCCTCTTTGAGAGACGGGGCTGTACCTCTGGTGTGGGAGGAGGAAGAGGGGTGCCTTCTCAAGAGATTGTTCCAGGATCAATTATCCTCCACCTCAACCTTTTCTTTTAGAAGGTGGTGAGGCCTCAATTGCAAAGGATCCTGGAGGAAGCAGATAATTCAAACCTTGGCAACTTTCAGATATGTGGACTTCAACTCCATGAATTCCCTAGCCAGCATGCTGGAGAAATACTGATCTAGACCTTCATGTCAGGTTTCAGGTTGGTATTCAGTAAGGACACAGCCTTGGATGTATTTGTTGATGACCTGGGGCAGAGCTGAGGTTGGAGTAATGCATTCATCCTTGTATTATTGACCTATTAGCAGCATTCAAAACCATCAAACAGAATCTTTCTGTATTGGCTCTGAGAGTTGGAAATTGGGGGTACCATATTATTATTCTTTTTTCAGGTTTGGTTCCAGCTAGTATTAGCAGGACGATGGAAAAGGTTGCCCTTGTCTTTGTGGGGGCCCACTATCAATTCCAGGGAGCAAAGTCTATGGCAATGGACTGAGCGTATCTAAAAAAAACTTTAATTCCTATGATAAATCTTGATATACAATTGTGGCACAATAAATTATTTTAAATTAAATAATCAGTTTACATCTAATGATAACTTTGGAAATCTCCATTATATGTTGTTGTAACATCCCACACAAAGTTTCAGAATCTCCTTTTCTCCAATCAGATTATTCACAGACTACGCTAATAATAGAACACATGACTTTGCTGTGCTAAACCCTGAAAGAGGTGACATAAACATGTAAGAAATGCCACTTGTTGCTTTTGTTCTCAACAACATTACAACTTTTCCAAATTACTAGCTCTGTGCTTCCTTATTCCCATCACTCCTACATATACTGTAGATCATATTGTTATTTTAGGAAAGATGTTTTTTTACATACCTTTTATGGATTGCAATTATGTTTCAAAATGTTGCTGTCTTAGAAATATCTGAAATCACATTTACCCTATATTCCTCACTTCTTCTATTTGTGCCATATCTGTTATTGGATGCTGGCAATCATGTTGGCAATCCTATTTTTATCAACAGCCGTACAAAAAGGTCCTGTTGAGTTTTGTTCAAACCAGTCCCTTAGATTTTGAAGTCATGATGTTCTTCTTCTGCCTGGACCTTGTTTGCTTTCAATCTTTCCTTGGAGGATTAAGTGAAGTATGCTGCATTTTTCTGGGTGTCGCATCAGATGTCCAAAATATTCTAACTTTCACTTTTTTATGCTTTTGATGATTTCCCTTGGCTTTCTCAGGTAGCTTATCACCTCATTTCTGATTTATACGTAACCACCTGTAAATCCACATTTCAAATGCTTCTAGTCTCTTCAAGTGACTTTCTGTCAGAGACCAACTCTCCACTCCGTAGAGGAGGATAGAAAAGATGTAACATCTGCCAAAAGCCTGATTTTTAATCTTATCAATATTCCCCATTACTAATTCAAAAACACATACAATTCTGTTCTTTCTTTACAGCTTAATTCCTATAGCTCAAAGATATTTATGCTACTATTTTTATCTTTTCACCAAGCTTGAATTTATATACACGGTTTCCCACCTCTTTATATTCATCTACAACTTCTGGGAATATGATATACAGAAGCTAATACTTCAAAATACCGTACTGGTACAAAGAGGGTAAAGTAAGATCTTTAAGGTCTTCCCTACTGTGACAAATTTCTAGTCAATATCAGCTGATGTTTTCCAATAGCATCAATTATGCTGAGATATTTATTATATGCATTTCATCTTCACACTGAAGCAGTCACAAGCCCTGAAGTATCATTACATCCTTTGGGAGACATCAACCTGTGGTAATAAATTTTAAATATTAGTCAGAAAGGAGATTTAAATTGAACAAGCACAGTTCCTTTTTCCTATTAATCTTGGTCAACAAAACAGGACAATAAATTATGTTCTGCTCCTTGCCATGAAAGCTCTGATCACAGCCTACATTAGTGACTTGAGGAAGCAAGTAATAAACTGTCTTTTAGGCAAGACAAAATGGATGCAAGAAGGCTATTCATATTATGTAAGGCTAAGACATTAAATGCAAATAACAAGAATACTGAGTATTAGAAATAAATTTAAAACATGGACAGGTTTTAAAGGGCAGCAAAAGTTCATATTTGTACATTATTTAAAAGCATTGATTGGATTAGTCACTGAAATGCCTTCCCCAATCTGCTTTTCAAGATATCTGGGACATTGGGGGCTTTTAGTCCAGCACATCTGAAGAGAATCACATTTGGAAATTTAATAAACAAATATCAATTGAAATCATGTCATCTAAGATAAAGCTGCTTCTTGAGTTCTATTCCTTAGAACGGCTATGAAAACTATCTTTAAAAAAAAAATCTAGAAAATTGCATTTTTTGTTAATAAAAGCCAATGAGAACTGTATCTATTGGCAGCTATAAAAGAAAGTATGCATAAAATGTATCTATGCTTATGAGCCATTACCAATTTATTATTATTCCCTGTAAAGCAGGACGAACTTATAGTGGATCTGAATTTTTCCCTCTGTATTTCTGAATTATTAATTTCACTTTAGTATTAAAAACTAGTTGGCTGATCAAAATCTGACCCAAAAGCTAAATGCCAAGCTTTCAGAAGCTTGATAAAAAAGACATTTAAGTTTTCCTTACCAGGAGATACCATTCCCTGGGTATTATTCTAGCTATTCATCTTGAAGAAGTTTCTCTAAAGCATCTTTTGATTATCAAAGGTATGTTTGGAAATTCATACCATTTTCTCACCAAATATAACATAAGAGTTTTCTGTTAGAAGATTCCATGGATAAGAACTTGTTTCATCATAATCATGAATAGGATTGTCATTCCATAATTTATTGAAATGTTTTTTCTTCAAGCTGGTTAAAATGCAAAACTGTTTTGTATTAACAGACAGAACCTTTCATATTATTCCCGGTTGATATTAGTTAACTATTGGATTTAGGTTTAAAGTTTTAGATGTTTGTAATACTGTTGGAAAATGTCCACTACATAAATTACTGTTTATATTTTGGAATATCACATACAATAGATGTAAAAAGTCTATACATCCCTGTTAAAATACTAGGCTTTTGAGACTAAAATAAATTCCTTCAGAAATTTTATAACATTTTTATTGTTATTTAGTTACCGTTTTCCCCTTAAAATATTTCAGTTTATTTTTTCAATTGAATTGTACAATTAATTTGTATTAAAGTAGAAAAACTCAAGAACTAAGGCAGAATATCACCATATAGCCTGAATCTGCAAAGATGAAGTCAGGAAAGCAAAGGCTTGGAATGAACAAAAACTGCAAGATAATAAAAGTTTCTTTCAATATATAAATAACCCAAAAAAATTCAAGGAAACAGTTGATCTGTCTGTTAATACAAAACTGAAGAAAGAAGGGGCAAGGAAGTAACAGGCAGTAGAGAGAAAACAGAGCTGCTTTACTCATTCTTTGCATCAGTCTTTATGCAAAAAGCCCAACCCAGCAAAAACAAAACGGTAAAATACAGACTAGCAATAAAAATTAAAAATAAGAAATAAGATGGTAAGAGAACACCTGACTGATCTTGATTAGTATAAATAATTGGGACCTGAATGGATTACATCCCAGAGTTCTGAAGGAGCTGGCAGATGTTGTTTCAGAATCACTGTACCATACCTTTAAAAAATCCTGGAGCACCGGGAACAACCAGAGAATTGGAAAACAGCTGATGTGGTTCAAAAAGGAAAAAAACAGACCCAGGAAACTACAGATCAATCAGCCTAACATCAATACTAAGGAAGATACTGGAAAAAATAATTTAAAAAAATAGATCTGTGAATATTTAGAAACAAATAAAATTATAACTAGTAGGGTTTATTAAAAACAGATACTGTTAAACCAATCTTATTTCATTCTTTGACAGAGTAAATAAATTAGTGGACCAGTGAAATGCTGTCGACAAAGTATACTTAGACGTCTGCAAGGCATTTGACTTCTTGGTAAATTAGAAAAATGTGGGATAGACAGCATCACCACCAAATGGATTTGTAACTGGCTGATAAAGCTTACTCAATGAGTAGTCCTTAATGGTACTACATCTACAGGGGTACCATGAGGTTCTGCCTTAGGCCCAGTACTCTTCAATATCTTCATAAACGATTTAGATGAGGAAATAGAAGGGGGACTCATCAAGATGACACTTAGCTGACAGGCATAGCCAACATCCCAGAAAATAAACTCAGGATCCAAAAGGATCTTGACAGACTTGAACAATGGGCCCTATCCAACAATATGAAACTTAATTTAGACAAAAGCAAGGTTTTAGACCTAGGCAGGAAAAATCAAAGGTACAAGTATAGTTTAGGCGACACTTGGCTCGAAAACCGTAAGAGGAACCTTGGAGTCTTATTGGATAATCACTTAAATGTTAGCCAGTAGTGTGTGGCAGCAGCCAAAAAAGTTTATATGGTCTATACAAAAAGCAAATATAATGCCCACAGATAGTTGAATGACTAATAAAGGGGTCTGTCCTCCGTGGGCCAGTGGGGGAGGCGGGAACAGGGACAGGGGAGATGGAATGGATGCCTCCTATAGCACCTTGCTAGCCAAAATGGGGTATGGGGGCAGTGTGCAGCTCCCCACAGCCCGTTTTCAGTCAGCAGTATTGCAGAAGGCCATGGAGGCCAAAAATGGGTCGTGGGGTGGCGGTGGGGGTCACATGTGCCCCCAGTGCCTCATTTTGGCCAGCAGAGGCACTGCAGGCAGGTCCTTTGATATTTCCAGGCTGCCTCAAGGGCCAATTCTAAGCACCTAGAAGGGCAGAAATATGCACTACAGTAAAGAAATAAATAGATCTTCAGATTCTCTCCTCCCTTCTGGTGTCTACCATGTAACAATTTAAATCTACTTAAGGAACAAAACACTTTGACAATTAACTGCAAGATCATTGTACTCCTGAAATCAGTTTGCCAAGCTGTAGTAACCTGTGTAATCCTGAGTTAATCAAGATCTTCCAATAAAACTTGAGTGGAAATGTTTTATGGCCAGGAGAATATTAATCTTTGGATCCTCTTTTCATTTGGGTATTCTATGCAGAGTAGGCTGATGTTTTTAAGCATGATAAAGAACTCTATTTTCTGATATTTCTTTAACATCGACACCTAAATCTTATCTGATTTGCCTACTACACTCTCCCTGTCTTCAATTCCTCCTGGAGTTCCCTTCATGCAGTTTCTTATCCCACTTCATTTCTTTCTTTCCTCTTTAAGAAATATTATGAGTATTTGTGTCTGAAAATACTTCTACTAGTTTCTCTCCCTGCTATTTTGTCAAACTGTGTTTATCACCTCCAGGCATAATTTGTATTCTGGGAAGTCATATGACAAGATGGCAGACTGCATTAACTGGCTTCATTCTATCATAAAGTTTTTAGCAAATGATAGATTTGGCACAATTATATAAGATAATGCTCCCAGGGCAGTAATTCTGACCAGGGCTTTTAGAAAATAGGTGCTTAGAAATAGAAGAGCAATAGAATTCAAAATATTTCAAGTTCAGAATGTATTATTCAATATTTAGCAGATATTTTTCAAGCTTAAAATAATTCTGTTAGAAACGAGTGTTTTAAGCTTGAAATGGGATCATTTCAAGTTTAGAACACTTCCAAATTGTTAGAAAAGTATCAAAACACTTTGTGTAAAGATAACCAGCTGTTCTTAGCTCATCTGATATCTTTCTTCAAAAATTTATTTTAAAAGGCACAGAAAGAAAAATGATCAGAAGAATAGCCATTTGAATTACATACTAAAAACCTGCCAGAAATAACAGCAACTTCTCAATCAAGTATACTGACTGATAAACATATATAGTATTTATTTATTTATTTATTAGATTTGTATCCCGCCTCTCTTCACCCCTTTCGGGGGAACTCGAGTATATTACTAGTATAACAATTTATTCACCTGCTAAAAGTTAACTATTATTTTATGTTTCTAAAAGTCTAAAGTCTACAGAAACTTCTAAGTTTTCTTTTGAATTGATAATTGCAACTTCTTTAGACTTTAGACTTCAAGTCCCTACAAACTCAGTGAAACATTTTAGACATAATCTGGTTAATGCCAATATCTTTGTATACTTTATTATTTATTAGTATATTTAGGAGGAAAATAAATATTTTAATAATTTAAGGTAAGGCAAATGTTTTTAAGCCAAAGGCATCTGCAAACTGGTTATTCAGCCCTTTAAAAGGAAAGGAGGCAGCAGAAGCACACAGCCTACACTCACTTGTGCATTGTTGCTTAATTCATCTGTTTTCTTGCTAAAATCAATTACCATATTTTTTGGAGTATAAGACACTCTTTTTCACCCACAAAAGTGGATGGAAATATCTGTGCATCTTATATAGCAAATGTTGCTGAAACCCCGCCCACCTGTCAGCCCCCACCCTTTGACCTCTGCCTCCCAGCAATTTTCCTCCTTGCAGCGAACAGCCTGGTCAGCTTCAGCTCCCGACAATCAGCTGTTTCAGGCTGCAGGAATTTCTATAGCCCATTGCTGCCTCCACGCGTCCCATTTTTGGCTACTGCATCTCATTTTCAGCCTCTGTGTGCCTCATTTTCTGCCCATTCCAATCCCTGCTGTCCGGAACAGGCAGAAAATGGGGTGTGCAGAGGCCAAAAACATGTTCACCAAACTGATTGTTAGACCAGTTGAATCACACCCCTTCATCCAAGTTATTACACATTACTTCTTGTTTATGAGCTGTACTTTATTTTGCCTGTTCTAATCCTTTATTCATTGGATGAGTCCTGTTCCTGTTTTCTTCTGCATTCAGCTGTACTATATCCTTTTTTCAGAATTGTATACATAACTGTAGATGCATTGCCATATTACAATAGCAATAGCAATTAGATTTATATACCGCTTATCAGTTCTTATACAGCCCTCCCTAAGCATTTTTGTCACAATAATCTGGGTCCTCATTTTACCAACCTCATAAGGATGGAAGGCTGAGTCAACCTTGAGCCTCGTGAGATTCAATCTGCCAAACTACTAACAGCTGGAAAGTCTGCAGGGCTACATTTAACCACTGCGCCACCAAGGCAATATTGTCAGTTTCATATTTTTTTTCTGAATGAATCTTAGTGTGGAATTTACACACACTGATAACTACTGAGTTGAACTATACAACATGATCCAAGAACCTTTTTCTGAATACTATATGATAGCAAAGTATATAGAGTTTGGGTTTTGACCCAAAGTGCATCAACTAACAGTTATTTAGAATGTATCTTATTTGCCATTTGATAAAACATTTTGGATCTCTTAATATTCATTTTGATTGTACTACCTTCATAGCTTCGTCCCATTACAAACATATACAATTTACTACTTAGCCCTAAATCAAGATTATTTATGAGCAAATTCTATTGCATTTGGTCCCAACAAAAATTCATGAAGAATATGTCTTACTTTTTTCCACTAAGAAAATTGGCCATTTATCCCTACTCGCTACTTTCTGATTTTTCAGGGAAAAGAATCTTCTTATCTGATGAGGATACTTTACTTAAAATTTCTTAATGAGGAATTCTGTGAAAAAAAAATTTTTTTGATACACTTTCAATAAGAGCACTGTTGAATCCAAGCGCTGCTGATACTCTCAAAAAATTCCACAACGTTGGCTAGGTAGGATTTACCTGAAAAATCCACAATGATTTTTCTTTAGCAGCTTCTTTTGGATAGCTTGTTTCCTCCACTGGATTACTCTTTCTACCTATTTGCCTGGACAATAATTGTCTGGGTTTATTTTTACTCTTCTTTTAAAAATTATGGGTGATTAAAACAGTGTCTGCAGACTCTAATGTACTCTAAAATAATTTATTTGTACCAAATATATATCACATCTTTAGTTCAAGGATATACTCGAGATTGCATTTCAGTTTTGTGTGTATTTA
This sequence comes from Boaedon fuliginosus, assembly GCA_027560395.1. NCBI lineage: Eukaryota > Metazoa > Chordata > Lepidosauria > Squamata > Lamprophiidae > Boaedon > Boaedon fuliginosus. The sequence goes on along the minus strand of JANHGC010000364.1, from coordinate 213,659 downwards.
AATCTGTTCTATCAACCACTGATCTTTCTAGTTTTCTTTTTTTGAAAAAATAAGAATTTCCATGTATTTCTACATACAGCCATATAGCTAATGTGTATGTGTGTGTGTGTGTTCCTCGACTTATGACTACAATTGAACCAAGAATTAGTCTTAAGTTGCAGTGGTTGTTAAGCAAATCAAGTGACCACATTCAATTTGCAGCAGTTGCAATTCACAACCAGGACATAAAATAAGTGCTAAAAATAGGAACAGCAGCTAATATGGCCACCTCGAGTTTCCCTTTTGGGTGAAGAGAGGCGGGATATAAATCAAATAAATAAATAAATAAATAAACATTATACATACTTGTTTTTTTATTAAGGTATAGTTAAAAAATGGTTACCCAAAGCACGTCAATCAAAATATACAGAATACAACAGAAAAAGTAAGCAATATAAATGAAATGTTTAATTAATAGTTAAAATGAATTAAGTGGCTATGCTCCTAAATCAGCATCCAACAATTTTTATCCTCTATCTTATGGTTAAACTACTAAACCTCTAAAGAGGAATCACAACCATTTAAAACTAAACAACTCTTCTAGAGGTTAGGGAATATGAAGTCCAGTGCCATGCTTGACTAAATTGATACCTCCATAAGATATAAAAAAGAATCATTGGACAAAGATCTTTGCAAAGGATTATACCTTATTTAGAAGGTAATTGTACCTTAATTTAAAATCATGGAGAGCAAATATTAAACCTGGTCATGGATAAAGCTCTCCCGTACAAAATAGCTGAAATATTTATGAGGTCAAAGATTTTCTAAGAAAGTCACCATTACAATAATATGGAAAACACTCCAATTGTTTATAAGGTCAAGGTCACAGAGTTTTTAAAAAAATCTAGGTTGGCTATTTCAAAATCTAGTCAAAAGTTAACACTAGGTTGAAAGGTCATATTATCTAAACTTTTTGTTAGTCTCTTCTTTGTAGAAGTTGCATAATTGTCATCAAGGTGTTGGCACGTCAAGAATCATTAAGGGGCAATTCTAAAGATTTGTTTGAATTTACTATCACAATATATATATATATATTATTACAATTTACAATTAAGGATAACTAGCATAAAAGTAAATGTTTCCCTCACACATACGTACTAGTCGGTTCCTGACATTAGGGGGCAATGCTCATCTCCGTTTCAAAGCCAAAAAGACTGCGCTGTCCGAAGACATCTCCGTGGTCATGTGGCCAGCATGACTATATGCCGAAGGCACTCGGAATCATAAGTCTAAATGAAGGCTTTCATGTTTTAAATATATATTCCTGCTCCCCACATACCTTTAACTTATCTGTCCCTTTTTCAATATTTGCTATTAATAGTTAGCTTGATTTCTTGGAAATTGAAAAAAAGAAATTCAGGAATTATAGGTATACCACATATAGGTATACCACTCTGAAATATAATTATTTTATGTAGAAACGTACCTAATGAAGATTCTTTTGTTCCTTTAAGGGTAAAACACTAAATTTAAAAGGGATTTAGGTTTATAAAAATGTGCTTGACATATTTTGATAATCATTTACAGCAGGGATCCCCAACCCCTGTAGACTGGCACCGGTCCCTGGCATGCCAGCAATCAGGCTACACAAACAAGTGAAGCACCATCCATAGGATTCAGGCAGCATGCAAACCCATACTCCCCCCAGTCCATAGTAAAACCTTTCTCCATGGAACTAGTCTCTGGTGCCCAAGAGGTTAAATATCACAGAACCAAAATTAAAGATAAATTTTCAAATTTAATTAACATGAATTATTTTTTCTCAAATATTATTGCAAATTAGTTCAGTCACTAACATGTATGTCAGCTTGCCAAGGGTATGATTCATAAAGCAACTTACTATGAAATAAATTTTGATTATTTTAATCAGAGAGTATCAAGGTAAATGATTTACTGTTTTAGTTGGGCATGTATCAATTTCATATTTCAATGCGAACAAAACCTCTCATCAAAAGTTCATGACAATCATGACAATCTCAATCATACTATGAAAATGTTCAATGAAACACAGAATCCAGTAATGCTCAGAAGACTGGATTTTTTTGCAACAGCTGTCTTGATTTAATTCATCCAGTTCCAGCAAAAACATCAGTTGATGTGACAGCTCTGTATGAAGGAAAGGCATCCTTCTTTTCTTTCTTGACAGTGATTTTCAATTACGAGTTACATTGACAAAATTCAGTAGGAATGAAGAAATAAATAAAAAGGAGTGAGTTTGTGAATCCAGATTATTAAACATCCCAAAGATGCCTGTGGAAGTGACAGTTGCCAAAACTTGTTATTTGGTGACAATGGGCAGTAAGGAAGGGAAATATTTCACTTATGGAATGGAAGTTTTAATCCATGTTGTTGGTGCACAGAGAAAAGATCCATAACCATTAACACTAAATTTCTCTAAGTGTTAAAAAAGTGCTTTCCTTTAATTATTAACTTAACATACAACCAGAAAACTAGCCGTATCATGTCTTATGAGTGAGTTAAACATAGGCCTACAATTAGCATTGAGTCAGCCTGGTGCTCTTTCTTGTCCCAAACAGGAATATTTTTTTTTCAATTATTAGCTTAACATATGAAATAGCACCCAACTAATAGACTGCAACTATGACTTCATTCAAATGACCTGTATACAAGAGTAATACCTTGTGTACTGTGGTTGACTCACAGAAAGATTTCTGAGTGGATATGAAGTTTAAACAATTTCAGAAAATCTCAAATGAGAGTTTTCTAAAATATTGTGTACGTTTTAATCAATAATATTATTGCACTTTAGATATTAGATGCTAGGAGCTGGCAATGTAACAATTTGAAACAACAAATGAACTAAATATTCACAAAATGATTTTTCACAAGAAGTAAAATCAAATACATGTGTAGATTTACTCAATTCTTTGCATATTAGCAAGAGCTCAAATAACATATGTTGAAGCTGTTGGAAACCAGAAATTATGAACACAGAGATAGAAATGTGTACTCCAGATAATATGAAACACTTTATGATCTATAATAATTCCTTTGAGAAGCTACCTTACAATCCATCCTTTGAAGTACAGCACAGGAAAATGGTGAAATGCTAGCAATTTATCATAAGTAGCAATTTGGGGATAGAAATCTGACTAATATTCAGTTTTCATATTAATTTAATGAAGAAAAAGTACTAGGAAAAGTTTTTTAGTTAGGTCAAATAATCTTTAACTTTCTGCAGTCCCAATTCATATATTGAAAATGACTGGCCTAGTTAAATGAATACTTCATTTAATCTGATAAACCCAGTTTGGATTTGTTCACATGTGTTAGCAGTTTCCACCCATTCAGTAAAAGAGTGATTTTACAGCTTACCAGAATCTTCTTTCCCAGGCTAGGAATTATGGTGAAGGTATGGAGCTTGCCCTACTGTTTTCTTTTTTGAAGAGGTCATAGCCAAGGTGGCGAACCTATGGCACATGTGCCGGAAGTGGCACGCTGAGCCATTCCTCCTGGCACGCAAGCTGTCACCCCACGCACATGCGCACATGCCTCCCACAATTTGAAGTTTGAAAAAAGGCCCTCCTGCCCACCCGGGCTCTATACTTGCTTTCCTTCCCTCTTCCGAAGCACAGCTGTTTGGCAAGGCAGCGCCAAACAACTGTTTTTCGGAAGAAGGAAGATTGTGCGTGGAGGGGGAAGCGTGTGCACATGCGCAAGTATGTGTGCGCATGCATGGGGATCATGCATGCATGCACAGAGGGGTGGCCACGCATGAGCTTTCGGCACAGGGACCCAAAAAGGTTTGCCACCACTGGTTTATAAGTAACAGCCTCGGTGGCACAGTGCTTAAATGCAGCACTGCAGTCTCTGCTGACTTGTTCAGCAGGTTGTCAGATCGAATCCCACCAGGCTCAGGGTTGACTCAGCCTTCCATCCTTTCTAAGGTCGGTGAAATAGGGACCCAGACTGTTGAGGACAATAAGCTGACTCTGTAACTGCTTGGGCAGAGTTGTAAAGCTCTGATAATATCTGTATATAAAATCAGTATATAAAATCTGAGTGCTATTGCTATCCATGTTGTAAGCTGCCCAGAGTCCTTGAGGAGTTGGGCGGCATAAAAATTTAATAAATAATAAATAAATAAATAAATAATAAATAAGACAAGTGGAGATACAGAAGAGAAAAATGTAAAACAAGCACATAGAAGAATGAAAAGGACTGCTATCTGATTTGTCTTGAGAAGGTTTGTTTCAAATCTTCAGTCATCTATAAAGGACAATGATCATTGGGGCCAATAGTGTAATCTAATTTATCTCTATGAACTGTTCCTCGTTTAGAATTAAATATGAGAGAAATCTGCTCAACAGCTTCTTTTATTTTATTTTCATTTTATTTATTAGATTTGTACCCCGCCTCTCTTCACCCAAAAGGGGAACTCGAGTTTTTTGTGATGAGTCCTTTTAACATCTGATTCCTACTCCATACTTGAAACAGCCTTCATTTTGCTTAACTTGCTTTCCTCTCCTTATCTCACCATAGTTTTGCAATGAAACAATATCACATACATTTTCATCCATCCGATCAGTGGTATGCTCATATTTATTTTCCTGCTTTTATTATTTTTTGTAAATAACTTGAAGTGGCAAACATATTCTTCCTCCTATTTAGTGTGTGTTTGTATGTGAGAGAGAGAGAGGGAGAGAGAGGGAGGGAGGGAGAGAGACGGAGAGAAAGAGAGTGTTTATTGGCTATGTTAAACTGGTTCCGGGGGCATTCTGTTTTGGACAGTAGGAAATACAGATACTTTCAAAATGGACTCCTTCCTTGCACCTGACTGATATCCAAGCCAATCTCAAACTTGAAATCCTGGGTCAGTCTGAACATTGTAGCACCAAGGGTTGTGGGAAATGACTGTCCAATGAAGCAGGAGAGAGACAACCAATTTCTCCTTGAACATATCTGTGCAAAACACATGTGCAAAATCACAGCATATTTTGACACATGACCACAACTGACAAGATTTCTGTCAAAACTGTGTCCTCTTCTATCATTATGATAGATGTTGTCCTACCAGTTGGAGAAATTTGATGGGATGGAAATAAAGCTAGAATAATTTGCTATCCCTGTTGCTAATTTCTACATTTATGCTTATAGCATTGTTGCCGTGACAGGATAGAGATAGCTAGAATAAATAGCAGAGTTTGTGTGGATACAGTTTTCTTCCAGCCCAAAAAGTAGTGGATAGCACTAATTAAACTAAATCCTTACTGTTGTTGAGATTAAATAAGAACTAGGAGAGTAGCAAGGGAATAACTACACAAATTATAATGAGCATCTTCATATTTATCATTTGTTTACTCATATTTGCGAAGCTTTGTTCAGATAATGCTATTTCAGTGAAGTCACCCTGCATGACACCAGTGGTTTACACACTTTAAATAATTAAAACTGCGTTTTGCATTAATGTGTTCATGATGCAAACATTTTAAAGGATAAAACACCTTAAATTCTTAATGCATAAAATATAAGCAGTAAACATAATTGCATTTATTTGGCGGACCTAATGCACACTATTATGTGATGAAATTAAATTCTTATTTGCATAGTTGCCTGACATGTTAAAGAGTTGTTTTAAACTGTTTGAGTCACTCCCATCTGAAGATTCTTTTTATTTTTAATCTTATTATAGATGTTTTACCAGAACAGGCAGAAAAAAAATAATTTTCACTGATGAAGTACAGGTGTGCTCCCTTATTAAAATAAGTTAATCATGTGTTTCTCTTCTATTCCATTTTCGTTTGCAGAATTATCAATTAAAAACATCGTACATTTACATGAATATGCATTACAATTAAATTGACTGATAAATGGGGAGAGTTTCTACTTCCCTGGAAGACCAACAGTTTACCTAGAGCATGTCCAGAATTTGTTGTAAATACCTTTTAATAGGTGACATAAATAGTTGGTGTCTGGGACTTTAGAATGAACTGCATGATTAAAGTCTTTTTTTAAAAATTTTTTAAAATTTTTCATGTCTTCAAGTCACCCTTGATATCTGGCAAGTTCCTGGACAGGTCCTTGCTGTTTTCTTTATAACTTTTTCAAAAATGGTTTACCGCTGCCCTTTTCCTAGGGTTGAGAGAATGACCAGACCAAAGTTACCCAGCTGTATTTGTGGCTAAGGAAGGACTGGAACTCAGTCTCATAGTTTCTAATCTAATGCTTTAATTAATACACCAAAGTGGCTCTTGTGTTGGTCCACACATTTTGCTAAATTAAAACTGAAGACAGCACATTTATACTTAATTTGATAATGAGCCAGGATGATCTCATTTAATACAAGTTTGGTAAAGCAGCTTGATAAATTTATTATAAATCCTGGAGGTGGAAAATATTGTTTTTTTCCTAAAGCAAGCTACCACACTACACTTAAACCAATGCACCAGCGGTCCAACCAAGTGTTTGGACTTGCAATTTATCTGAGATGACAAAACTGATACGGGGATTCTTGGTAGGCATGTATTGGTCAGTCACATTTGGCACAGGCGGGTTCTAAAGGGACAAAAATAAAAAAAAATGGTTTTAATACCATTGAGTTAATATCATTTAATATCATCGAGTTTTCTGATATTCTCTCTCAATTTTAACAAAAACCACAACTAGTTTGGTTTTACCACTCATTCAAATATTGTATTCACCAGGGAATCAGATTCTCTTTTTCAAGTTTTATTATTTCCTTCCCCCGCCAATATGTTAGCTAATCATATGAGACAATTTCATCTCCTCTGGTTATTGAGGCACTGAGTTTGCATTAGAAAAATATAAATCATCCTAACCTCTGCATAAAGTAGCCACTTTTGCAAAAACAGGGGGGAGGAGAAAAGCTGCGATTATTAAACCATAGGTTGTTACCATAATGCAGGCTTATAACCTGGACAGATTTAATTAATGCTTAATGCTCAGTTATCTCATACATTAAAGGTCAACAGCTGGAGTTCTCTGAACCAAAACTTAGTTGCCACAACAGAAAACATGAAAAAACTGCGAAGATGGAAGGAAAAGATATGCAGAGTTGGCTCACTCTTTTTCCTTTTTGTTGGTTAATACTGGTGCAATCTGAATAGGTTGAAAGATAGCAGCCTCCTTAAAGCCTGCTATTAGAGCAACTGAAAAATGAATGATGAGCATAATGTCCCCAGGTTACATTCCAAAAATACAGGTTTATTTGGGAGATAATCCTTGTTTTACTCTGAACAAATTTATGATCAAGATTCTGGTGAAGTTCTGACCATAATTCACATTTAGAAATTTATTGAGGTGGCATATTCCAATCAAGGAGAATCATTGCAGAGTTGCTTGTTTTCACTTATTATTCTGCCTATCTCTTATTATCCTATCCAGTGCTTTCATTGAAAATAGATTTCAAAGTATGCTGCCAGAAGACATAGTAGAATCCAACTGAATGATATTTAATTAGTTGTAATACTGGCCAAAGATACAAAATGGGATGGTGATGGTTGTAAGTGGATCTCTAGAATTCAATTTTTTTGCCTTTCCTCCCACCCCAAGCTTTAACTGCCAAAAGAAGGCTGTCCATATATTTACCCAACATTCAACAAAAGTTTGTTTTTAAAAAGTGAAAATGTTTATTGGGTATTTTAGATATGTTTATTGCATCAGTTTCTGTGCCGCTGTGGCACAGTGGTTAGAATGCAGTACTGCAGGCTACTTCTGCTGACTGCTGACTGCCAGCAGTTTGGCAGTTCGATTCTCACCAGGCCCAAGGTTGACTCAGACTTCCATCCTTCCGAGGTCTGTAAAATGAAGACCCAGATTTTTGGAGGCAATAGGCTGACTCTGTAAACCACTTAGAGAGGGCTGTAAAGCACTATGAAGCAATATACAAGTCTGAGTGTTTTTGCTACATAAAAATAAAGTAAACCAGTCAAATTATTAACATTAAAAATAAACAAAAAAGACTTATCAATTCATTTAAAAAAATCTAAAACCTGAATAGTTTCTCAAAGATCACTTTCAAACATTTAAGCAAAACAAATAGCAGCTCATTGGAAACATCAGAAAAGAATGTTCCTCAGCTTTTCATGAAGCTGTTAAGAACTGTGACTTTCTCCATGCAAAGTATATTTCAGTCATGAAGCTGCAGCAGTTTAAATCATAGTTCAGTAGGCAGGATATTCAAACCTGGACAAATATCACACTGCTACAATCTCAGCATTCTTTGATTGTAATCTACTTTCCACTCAATCAAGATTCAGCTTCTTGTTCAGTGACACTTAGCTTTCAGACTGGTAACTGCCTCAAGATGGAATTATCTATACCTGAAATCAGGGGTGGGTTTCTACCAGTTCGCTCCAGTTTGTGCAAACCGTTTGTTCCATTGGGGCCGGTTCAGACGAACTGGTTCTTCCGGATATTGAGCTGGGCCCACCCACCCCTGCGCTATTCTTACCTTTATTTTGTTCATTTGAAGCCAAGCTGATTGGCACGACAGCATAGACTGCTGCACCTCAGCTGTTCTTCACCTCAGAGGCTGCAGGAACAAGTTAGTATCCTTGTGTTTTTTTAATTGCAATATGCATGCACAGCAACATTGGCTGCACACGCCCACGCAATGCGAACCGGTTGTTAGACCGGTAGAATCCCACCCCTGCCTGAAATATAAGATTTTTGAGAATGAAGATGGGAAAATAATTAGTTTTATGCTGTCATTTTCTCCTTTTAAGAAGAAAGGAAGTTCATATTAGGAATGCTGGTGAATGGAAACTATATGGGGGAAGCTGAGGTTCTTTGGGAGGAAAATGCTTTTAGACTATTGTTTCTTGGGTCAACATGTATCCAGTAAAGAAAAAGGTTCACCAGTACTCTATTCAGTGCCTACCCAACATGCCACCATCCTAAGAAAGAGTATGAATCCTCAGCAAAATTTTCATCTCTTATATTCACAGAAGTCTGATTTCCTCACAGAAATCAGGCAATTAATATTACAAACAGAGTCCTTCAAAAAGGATTGGACTATACTACAAACCTTGGATACTACTTATAAGAGGCTCTTTTGCAGAAAAAAGTGGTTTTACAAAATTGCAGGAATAATATTCTTCATTTTAATAAATGAGAACTTCAGCACACCAGACAACTATGAAACTGTTTAAGGTTCTATTTCTTGCTATTCCTTTCACCGTGTCTTTGTTTACCATACCTACGCTGACTAGCAGACAGTGCCTGCTTTGATCATGCTTGACTTCCTTTATTGGAACTAGACACAGAGACCAGCATGATTCAAACCTCTCCTCCCACACCCCACTTGATTTTCTTTGATGCTCAGTAATTCATTGCTTTTGCTGAAATTGATTACTATTAAGCTTGGGGTTTTTTTACCCAGAGTATCTACATTTGTCCCTTGAGGGCTCTCTCAAGCAGAGGTTTCTATCCTTTTCTCATCATAACTCTATAATTTGGATCTCCAGTAGAAATAGCTGACAGGAGATTCTGGACAGAAAATAAAATGAGCTATCAATGCTGGCTTAAACCAAAGGCCTATCTGATCCACAATTCTATTCCAGGAATATATATGAAGAATGAACAAACAGGATGTGAATACACTAACATCTTCTTGTTTGCATTTTTGTTGAAGTGAATCCAGCCTTTGATCCTAAAGTTAATATATAGCCATTATGACTGTAAGTATTAAAATTCTTATCCTCCTTGCATCTGTTTAAGCTTCCTTTGAAATTCCTCAGGTGATGACTGCAATATATTTTATGATGTAGAAATTCATAGCTTTCAGCACACATTATTTAGAACAGAGATACTTTTTATTATCTCCCATAATTCAATTTCATTGGATATATCTGGATTCTAATATTAAGACAAAAAAAACCCTCTTCTATTTACTATTTTTATCTAAACTACACATGAGCTTTGCTGATGTTTTTTTCCCCTAAATGGCATCTTTTTTTAAATAGAAGAACAGATAATTTTGGCTACTGTTTTTTGTACTTTTTCTGGCTCTACAATATCCTTTTCAGGCTTCATGAAACTTGGCCATGTTAGATTCCTCAGAGGAAAAAGAGGAGTCAGACAATCCCATCCACCTAGCCCTCTCCACTTCAGTCAAGCCCAAGCATGAGACTGATGCCAGAGTCAATCACTCTAGTCTAAGATTCTCTATTCAAGACTGAGATGTGATTTCACAGCCTATCTAAACACTATTGTCACCAGGTTGAATAAGCAAGGCATTATAAAAGTGCTTGTTTGCAAAGGGAATTATGGTTCAGTAAGAATATCCAGTATGCCTAGATGACCTTGTGGCCAGATCAGGTTGGATAAGCAGTAGCTGAATTAACGTTTTAGACTCAATTAACCTGGACAGACTTGTGGCACGTCACAGTTCATTAATTATCATTATTGTATTTATCTAGATTCCAGAATGATTCTTTGTTCATAATACATTATTTTATTTATTTGATTTATATCCCGTCTCATTTCCCCAGTCAAAGGGAACTCGAGGCGGCTAAGTCTCATAAATAGGACCAGTTCCATAAGAGCAATTTGGTTATAACTTTTTCATTGTTTATTCTTTATGTAATAAATATCAACATGGAATTACTTTTTGCAAAGTAGACACATGATGGATCAACCTTTTTATCTCTAACAACCAGACAATTCATTTCTTGCATGGATTCACCAACTTCATAACAGAGGATCAGGCAGCCTTCATTCAGTTCTATTATGCTATCCCTGTTTTTTAGTTTCACAGTTTCATAGTTTCACAATTGAAATTGAGAATCTGAAAGAAATAAAGAATTACTTTATTATTATTTTATTTCTTTTAGATTCTCAATTTCAATTTTCCATATTCCGAAGTCATTACTATACAGTAGCAATCTCAACTACCCACAATCAATTGAGGCTTTCACATAATGTCTTACATGACATCTTTGATAAGATACAGCAGGTGTACATTACATTAGATTACTAATCACATCAGGATCCCATGCTAATGGTAAAAATAGCAGCAGTTAGATCTAGCATATTCTATCCAATATGGCAGAAGAAACCAAATTTTAGCCAAAGCATATTATTTCCTTTTATGAAAGCTAGGATTTCTAATACAGAAATTATCTTAGAAGATATATATACACACATACACACACACACAGACGTTTGCCCCTGTTATATTCCATGTAGGGCTTTAAAGATCAAACAAGGAAACCGCAAAAATGGGAAAAAAGGAAAAAAGAAGCAATGTTTATATTCATATAAATATGAATTTTCAAGTAGATTATTAAACTCTGACCACACTAATATTGATCTAATATTCATACAATAATTTTCATTTAATAGTCATATATTTGGTAGTATATCTTTGGAAAGAATAAGAATAAGAATAAGATTTAAATATGCTAATAGTTTTAATGTATATACATACACTTGGGATATTAATCAAAATGAAGAACTATGGATTTACCAAACATGGAAATTAGCAAAACGATCTATTCACAACTGAAGATAAATTTATGTGTCCCAGGATAATGTTGCAGGATCCAATCTGGATCACCAGGACCTGAAGTTTAATTTTCCAATTTCAGATTCATGCTGGAGATGGAGGATGGGCTCCAGCACAAGTCTAAAGACTCGGATCCCAGTGAGCAATCCAGATTGGATCCTGAAACAATTTATTATTTTGTAATGGCAAATCAATGTCACTCAATGTACAGACATGAACTGGTGACGTCTTTGATCAAATTAATATTGATCAAAAGACTGATCAATATTAGTTTATGTGGTCAGAGTTTAATCTTCTGCTTGAAAACTCATATTTATTTATACGTACATGAACACTGCTTTTTTCATTCATTTTTGTGGTTTCCCTTTTTGACCTTTAAAGCCCTATATGGCATGGACTGGTTTATTTGAGGGACTAATTCTCCCCGTTTATATGAGGTCTGGCAGCAGGGACGTGTTAGAGATCTCATCTGCTATGAAGTTCCATTACTATCATCCAAGGAGATGGTACTTCTGAACTATGGCAGGGGTCTTGTGGAACATCACCCCCATCCTCTGAGGTAAAATTGACCCTGACCTTACTGATTTTCTCAAAATCCTTTAAAACTTAGTTTTGTCAACAGGCTTGGGAATACCATGGAAATGGGAAGCCCATGAAATGGTTTATTACATGTAAGACCTTGAATTTATTCTTCCATGGTTTTGCTTAATATTTTTTTTTGTGATTGTTAAGGGTTTTTAAATGTTATTTTTAATTGTTTTGATTAATTGTACTCAGAGTCATATTCGTGAAATGGGTGGCCATATAAATTTGATTTAAAAAATAATAAAATAAAATAAAAAGACAACTACAACTGCAGGGCTAGCAATAGCAATATATACAATTAGAGTACCACCTGCTTATTGGACATAAGCAGGACCCTCTTAGTTGGTTTCGGCCACCCGGGAGGTTAC
>JANHGC010000364.1:174861-198670 GCA_027560395.1 Boaedon fuliginosus | reverse complement strand
GAAATAAGGAGAAATTTTAAATATATTCAATTTTTACAGAAGAAAAAAGAGGCACAAAAGAAAAGATAAAGTCACAAAGAAGTCAAGGAAGATAATATGTATAGCTGAATCATTTCAGTGCTGACCAATTGAACATTAGCTGCAGTGACATAAAGAATCACAATAAAGTTTTTAAAAGACATACCAATGAAATTCAAATTTCACATAAGTATATTCGGGCCAAGAAAATAAAAAAATGGAAGATGTCACCTGGGGATTTATAAATTAATTGTGATAACATGCAAAGCAGTTCTCACATCAGAAATTCAGCTTATATTTTTTTCAACTGAGCATTCATATGACTTTCAGCAGTTTTAAATATAACTCATCCATAGCACGTTCCACCTTGGCCATTTATAGTAGCAAGACAGATAACATAAATTTAGGGGATCTAATCTTGTGATTTTTGTGTGTATTTTTGTGTTATAATGCTGTGTTTCTATTCTCTCAGAAGAAAAAAATAGAGGAAAAAATACTTATCTCCAAATATCATTTAAACTCTTTTGACAAACCCATAGAACCTCAATCAGAATTGGGTTTATTCTTCTCTTATATTTTAAACTCTTTGTAAATTAAAAGACAGGAAGCAAATTGAAGTGCCACAATCCAACAGTGTATGTATTTAGCAGCGCACAATGCAATTAGGAAGGCAATTGTCATTTCATAGCCTACAGCCCACTAAAAGAAAGGGTATTACATAACCTCAAAAAATGTGTGTCTACAGTTGCCAAAATCATACCTCTTTATTTCTTAAAATGAATATTATATACATTTTGTGAAGATCAATAAAATTAAGATCTTTTTAAAGAAACCATAATTGTAGAGCTATCATACAATAAATATAATCATATCTGTTCAAATAATTTGCTTCTATACTAAATACAGGATGTGAAGCTGTTCTCTGTTGTGTCTAGCAGAAACTACTTTTAAAATCATAGTTAAGAAGTGTTAGAAAACATATTTCCTGAATTTGGACTTACAGTAATTTAATAACTAAATACAGAATTCTGATTAACCAACTGTATCCCAAAAAACATATAAACTGTCCTTAGCATTAAATCATTCCAATTGATCTGGATTATCTTTTACTACTAATATATAATTTGTTAGAAAAAATATATATTAGGTACAGATAACTGACTTATGACTATTTGTTTAGCAACTGTTCAAAGTTATGAAGGGGTTGGGAAAAAGTAAGTTGGCGGGAAAGGTTGCAAGTTGTGGTTATGTGATGTCTTGCTAAACAATCATGGTAATTCATTTAATGGCCATGACAAAAAGATTTGTAAAATTACATGTGGCCAATTCATATGTCACTTAATAACCGCATTCCTTAACAAATTTTGCGGTCCCAATTGTGGTCATAAATCAAGGACTACCTGTACTCTGAGCGTTGACATCAAATAGGAATGTTTAGGTAAAAAACATTTCAAGATAGAATAGAGAACTAAACTACCCAACAGCCTGACATCAAAATCTAGGAGGATTCTAGAGAAGATCCTAAAGCGATTGATCTGTTAAGTACTTTAAACACAATGTAGTAATTACCAGATGTCAGCACAGATTTATCAAAAGTAGGTCTTGCTAAACTAACCTTATCTCACGTTTTGATTGGATAATTTCCTTAACATATTGCAGGAATGCTCTAAGCATACCATCTTTCTCTTAGCAAACCACTGACACAAATGCCATGACACTTTCATTACCAATTAGTAAGCTGGGGATGGATGGTGTGACAGTTTAGTAGATACACAATTGGTTCAAAAATTTTATTTCAAGAGTACTTATCAGTGGTTGGTTCTTAGTAAAACTGAGAAAGGTATTGAACCAGGTATTATAAAGTTCAGTTCTGGTACCTGTTTTAACATTAATGAACTGATGAAGTGTTGAATGCCTATCAAATTGCAACAAAGATTTTGGGCTCAATTGTGGTCAAAAGTTGAGGGCTTCCTTATTCTCAAATAAAGAAATATAACTATTGAAATTTATAAAATATACAGATGTAGGATGATATAGTTTTTATATTATTATACCACCATACGTTCAGGGAAAAAATGATTACACTTATTGGAATAATTGATTACAAACTGAACATACTGATAGAAAAGCCATTTTACAAGACATTGAGAGAAAATATTTATTTATTCAAATTTATTATACTTGTCCAACTGCAATGGAAAATAACTGCTCCATTTATTTTGTATGGATCAAACACCAATTCAAGTATTGTGTCTTGTTCTATTGTGTCCACATTTTTAAGTACCTGAAATTTAGAAAAAGGACACATGGATAATCAGAGGAGTGGAAATTATTTTGTATGTTTGTCTCTGAAAAGAGAAGACCAAGAATGATATAATAGCATAATTCTAGTACCTGAATGACATCACATAGAAGGCCACAAAGAAGGTTTTCTCCCTTATCCCAAAATAGCAATAGCACTTAAGACTTATTTACTGCTCCATAGTACTTTACAGCGCTCTCTAAGCCATTTACAATGTCAGCAATGTGGATCCTCATTTTACTGACCTTGGAAGGATGGAAGGCTGAGTCAACCTTGAGCCACATCAGGTCAAACTCCAGCCTGTGGACAGAACTAACTTGCAATACTTCATTCTAACCATTGCATCACCATTCATGGTTTGGTATAAAATAATGGTGTTATCTTACAGGAAAGAAAAATCTGGTTTAATGTTACAAGAGAAAGGAAAAGCAGAAGCGTCAGTTACCCATAAAAGGAATGGCTTCTCCTTCAAATTATGTGATCCAGTACATGCTAAACACCTATCTATGAATTATTTAATTTACATTCCTGCCTGAAGCAGGGAGTTGGGCAATATGCTGACATTGTAAATGACTTAGACTGGCCCAAAGTGTTTCCTCTATCTCTATAATTTTTTGATCGTTTGTATTGATATATCGTTAAGATTTCAGATTTTAATATACCTAGTCTGGAGTGTTCAATTTTCAAACACTCTTAAAATTAGGAAAAATCCAGACTTCAACAAAATCACTTGACAGCTGACTAAAGAAATGAAGGTCTCACAGCCAAAAAAAAATATGCATGCAGGATGTCCAATTACAGCAACAAAATTAACCTGTCAGAAAAATAAATTGGGATGCACAAGCGTAAGTCAATTCTGAATCTGAATGAATTAGACTTTATCAAACAAAAAAGTAAAAAAAAAAGGAAGGTCACATTTCTTTCCCTCCTTTGTCTTTCTGGGCATACAATGGATAGAATGCATAAAGTGTTTTCAGTTTCTAGCTTATATGCACCAGTTTGTTTCTCTCCATACCCATATGCAATCTCTTTTGCTACCCTGAAATATTCTCCTTTATACTCAATGTTACTAAGTCAACTAAACTGAAACATTTCTAGTCCATAGCAGACTAACAGAGTTGGAATGGATCTAGGAGATCTTCTAGTTTAATCCCTGATCAGGCAAGAAATCCTATACCCGTGATGGCGAAGCTATGGCATCCGTGCCAAAAGTGGCACACGGAGCCATGTCGGCTGGCACACGAGCCATCACCCAGCTAGGCTGTACTGCACATGCACACATGACCCCTGCGCTTCCCCGCTCCCCGTGCATGCATGCGTGACCCCCGCACTCCCCATGCATGCACGTGTGACCCCCAGGGATGGGTTTCTAGGCCCAAAAAACAGTTGAGGCACAGCAGAGCTGAAAAACAGCTGATCAGCGGTGCCGCACCCATCAAACACCGAAACGTTTGTTAAATTTAGCTGCCGGTTTGGGTGAACTGTTAAATTTAGCTACCAGTTTGGCATTTGAAGCTCAGCTGATTGGCATGGCAGCGTGTATCAACTGTTTTTTGACTCTGCTGTGCCTCAACTGTTTTTTGGGTCTAGAAACCCAACCCTGGGGGGGGGTCGTGCACACATGCATGGGAGAGGGGGGAGGGGGACACACACATGCACATGGGGCAGGGGGAGCATGCGGGCAAGCAGGGGTCATGTGTGCATGCGCAGAGGGGTCATGCATGCATTGAATTATGGATGCGGGGATGCGGGGACGTGGGGATGCAATTTTGGCACGCAACAACAAAAAGGTTAGCCATCACTGCTATAGGCTATGAATTCATTCCTCTGTTCCTTTCTAGAAATCAACATCATTTGAGAATTTTCTAGGTGTTTTGACAATCATTTCTACAGTGTTACTATCAACCATGTTCTTTGCTGTTGTGTGAGACAATAACTAGAGAGCTAATACAAACTAATAGAACTAAAAGAAGAAAGAAAGAAATAAAAATTGCAAAGAGAAAAATTAGAAAAGAAATAAATATTAGGAAAAAAAGAGACAAAAGTAAAAACATAGTGAAGAAAAATAATATATATATATAAAAGTATCAGTAAAGACCATTAAGGATGTATTTGATTAAATAAATCAATTTTATATTTGTTTAACAATCTAACAATCTTTATCTTTAGTTCATTCAAATCATAATCTAGAACTAGATTTCATTTCTTTGTCCCTTCTCACAAGATTCTTCAAAAATTTTAAAGGCACTTTTGTAAGAAAATTATCATTCTCTTGGTTTATTGTTGGTATGAACTTTTAATTATTAAAATATCAGCTGATTTCTTTTAAAGTCCAGTATGTTTTTTATGTCAACTTTGTAACCTGTAGCCTGTAAAATAAGTCCACTTTCAACTCAGTCTCTGTCTTGTCAAGTAACCTATGTCCTTCTTCCATAATACATTTTATACAAAATCTAATCAGAGGCAAATATTGCTGTCAACAGTGTCAATTTAATTTCTGACTCCCTTTTTGAACGTATTCTTCACTATTTGCAGCATTCAATTTGTTTGTGCCATTCTGTAACCATTCATCGCATTTATGTGCTCTTCTCTATACTTGAAATCTTTAATCCCCTCTACTGTCTAATTTTTAAAATCTTGTTTTAAAAAAATTCAAAACAAAAGCATTTCCCATAGCAAGGATTTTTTATAATTAATTCTAAAATTTTATTTCAAATTTATCTGGATTTGTAGCTTTCTAAAACCAACATCTTAATCAACCTCTTTTTGTTTTTTTGTTTTTAAATTCAGCTCCTAAGCTTGTAGTCAGATGTTTCTTTCAGTAAGAACTGAAGGCAGATTCACCTCATATTTTCAAATTTGTAGATCCAAAGGTTTCTAATAATTGAAAAGTAGCTAATAAGCAACTTCAAAATGAGATATATTGTATATTATCTTTTAAAGGCGCTACTGCAATTTAAGCAAGATGGCTATTCCCTCATCTCTCAGTGCTGAAAACCTGCCAGTGTTGCAGCCTCCTTGGGTGTAGCAACTGTCTGGCGCACCCATGGGTGATTTCCCATCCTCTCTTTGTCTAGAGAAGTTCAAAGAGTCAGTCCATTTCACTGATTCCTCATTCTTCGCCATGGCTCTGCTTTTCATGGGGCTGCCTTCAATCCACCATTTCTTCCTCTGGAAGTCTCAAGAGCTACAATTTTCACTGTGAATTCGCCCTGTCCTTCCAGAATCAATACTCATAATAGTATGTTTCCCCAATCTGGCAGCATGGCAATTTTTCTTGAAGAAATATTTTTCACAATCATAGTGTAGTGATACATTTTAGCAATAGTAAAACATTAGATTATTCCAAGCTGTCTTCAAAGTTATTATCTTGCATTTTCCATTATTTATTTCATTCTAGTTCAAAGTTTATTTAAGAAAGATCTCCAATCTCAGTTATAATTCAAAGTACTTCCTGAACAATGAGTTCAACAGGATCAAGGACGGTGGAAGCAAACAATTGTATAGTATTATCACTGACATCCTGCAAGGAATCACTCACTCAGCAAACACCTTCCCACTTATTATTTTGAAGATACAACCCTATTTTGAACTTTAAAACTGTTTTCAGCTGCATTTCATGCAAAAAATAGCAACCATTTATATAAAAGAAAACATTGTTTTATTTGAATATTTTTCTAATCATCAATAATCTATTATTACTGATGTTTACCATTTGAAAAAACACTTATTTTTTTTCATTTATTATACTAAAATAAACGCCAGTGTTAAAGACAAAACTCTAAAAAAACTATGGGCCAAAGTAGATATAAAATTAGCCAGATAACTATCTATATTGGGGAAAGTGTGGACAGGGATTTTATACTTTCCTCTATTTTAAGGAGCCTAGGAAACCCATTCTCTGAAGAGGGTTCCCCCCACCTTTCCATATCAGTGCTTTCTGAGTAAGAGCAGCTATGAAATGTAATATCTATAACTTCTTCCACTGTGGGATTGGCTTTGAACAGTAGCTTTCATGACTTACGCAGTTGACCAGATTCTCGGATTTTCCTTTCCTTTCGTCCACCACTTCCCCACCCCTTCCTCCTCTCCCTTCTCCTTTTCCCTTGCCCTCCCCACCCCTCCCCTCTCCTCTTTTTTTTAAAAAATTTTTTTTTCTCCTGATGTGCATCTAATTACACTTCTGTATTCTGTTGGTTACTCAGCTATTGATTTTGGAATGGTATAGTCTCATGAACTATTATTTTTGATCAATTAAAAAATAAAACAATATTTTAAAGTACAGGACATTAGTCTGTTTTAATAAATGAGGGCCAGTTTGGTGCTGGGGTTAAAAGTAGAGAGCTAGAAACTGGGGAATGGTGAGTTCTGCTTTAGGCATAAAGCTATCTGGATAACCTTGGGCCAGTCACTTCTCTCAGCCCTAGGAAGGAGACAAGGAGAAACCATTTCATTTCATTTATTAAATTTATAGGTCACCTCACTCCTGTAGGACTCTGGGTGTCTTACAACAGTTAAAAACAATATACAAAATTACCACAATTAAAAATTCAAACAGTCCATAAACAATAAAAAAAACCTTCCCTTGGGTGGAATCATTAGCCCCAAACCTGTTGGCACAGCCAAGTCTTAACAGCTCGGAGGAAGGTCAACAGGTCAGGGATGATCTGAATCCCCGGAGCAGTTGGTTCCAGAGGGCTGGTGCAGCCACAGAGAAGCCATAGGTCTTCTCTGCGGGACCGCCAGCTGGCACTGTTTAGCTGACAGGACCCGCAGGAGGCCAACTGTGTGGGTTCTAACGGGGCGCTGAGAGGCATACTGTAGGAGGCGGTCTCAGAAGTAACCCAGCCGTAAACCATGTAGGGCTTTAAGAAAACATCAGGGACTAGCCCAGGCAATTGCCAGGAGTTAAGACTGACTCAGGAACAAAATAACATAGCAAGATGGTGTTTAAATTTTTTTATACCTTCCCCACATTTTCTGGTGTTTTCATTCCCCATATAGTTAACCAGCATGAATACTACTCGCTAAAAGATTTGCTGTATCTGATGTTTTCAAAGTAACTCTGTTTCAGCTAAAGGCACAGAATCCAGGAAGAAACCAGAATTTTCTAACTATAGCTTTTGCCCTTCTAGACACACATGAATTGGATTTTTTTTTTTCATTTTCATTTTTTACTATGACCACCGCCAAAACTTTATTGGGTAAAATACTTTGCAGATAGCCAGATGACTCCATTATTTACAGTAGATAACACCAGCTTTGATTCTCCCTCTCAGATGAGGGATAACTTTGTATGGTAACAATTCAGAAACTCTATGGGCCCAAGTGACTTTAGAATGAATGCGGTTTATAAAACTTAGATTCATTTTACTGTCTGCTTCTAGAGTTAAGGAACTACCAGCTGGTTTGTTAAGCTTAGTTTTCAATAGAATTAGGATTTGAAGGCAGCCTATTTATGGACAGCAACATAATGCATATACTGAAAGCATGACTATATTTTTACCCATTTCCAAGGAAATCTCAATGTACTGGTAATCTTTACAGTCCTATTATATGAATGAACCTTGTTGCCTTTGATATTTTTTCCTCCCCATTGAACTCTATTGAGGTTATCCAAGGTCAACTTGGTTGCTCTCTGAGCGAGATTGGAATAACAAGGAATAGTATTTGCTGATGTGGTAGCATACTCACCGTATTATACAATGTCAAAATTTAAGTACATGCCAGCCTGCTTATCATGTTATTTTTCAGTATGTCTTTTGTACCTTGACCAGGCTTTTGACAAAAGGTGTAGTCCACAAATTGATGGCCCCTTGATGTCCCACAGAGTTAATGAGCCCCTTAGATTTGCATTAGCACAAATATAGCTTGCGTGAATCAATGGCAAGAAAGCTGGCATGTTAGATGCCGAATAAGATAAATCTTTCTTTCAGGACAAAACGGTACATTTTCCTTGGAAATAAATGTTAATGGACCTAATTATAACTGTAACTTAGTGCTGCTTCAAGAACATAATAGTTTAGGCAAACAGTAGATCAGAATTATCTGAAGTAACACGTTCTGTTTGTATGATCTTTGAAAACCCATTTTAACGCAGAGTTTTTTTAATTGTTTCTTTAAGACAGCCTGTCGCTCTACAAACCAAAGCACAGAGCGACACACGTAATTCCCTTCTCCATCACATGAAACTTTTATGAGTATATTTTGCAGTTTCCTAGCAGACAACTTGTGATCAACAAGTTCATGTTCCATTGCCCAATTGCTTCTCATTTCAGACTCTCCTGCAGAGTTGGTGGGACAGACTTAATTTTGCACTTATACCACGGCAGCCCTCATTAGCCATATCAGAGCATGTTCTCTCATAGAAAGTTGGCAGCGACCTTGATGGTCATCTAGTCCAACCCTCTGCTCTGTGTAAGATCACCCGAGCATCTTTGATATCTAGTCTCAGTCTTCACTTTATAGTGAGTTTATAGCTTATAGTCAAGAAGCCTATACAATATCTATGGAGATTCTCAATTGTCCAGGTCATAGTTGTTCCAAAAGTGCTTTTTAAACAGCCACTGGACTTTGTTTTTTTTTTCATTGAAGAATATTTGCAGAGTACAGGAATCATTTGTGTTTCAATTTGAGATGCAGACAACACACTCATCCCCAACAGCCTGCGCCTGGGTTCAACAGTGAAAGGACGCAGGGCAGAAAATATCCTGCAAAAAGCACAGCTCCAGTTTCTCAATGAAAGATTAAGACAAATTAATTTTACAATTGAGGTTTTGAAAAAGAGAGTGGAATGCAAACTGCAAGAGCTGAAATCACTTCTACCAAAATAAATATTGGAGGAGGTCACAGAATTTACAAAGAAGACACAACTAGCACAACACAAGAAGAGGAAAGAATGACAGAAGGGCAAGTTTTCTAATATAGTACTTCCCCATGTGAAGTCAATTGCTATCACAGAGAGGATAAATAAATAATATATTGTTGATATCTAATGGGAGAAAAATATAATCAAATTGGCATTTTTCTTAAGCAAACTACATAAAGCACCTTTCCAAAAATAATCAGTTAACAGCAAAGCAAAGAGATTGAATTGCATAGTCAACCAGCAGAAAGTGTAAGGCACATCACAGATAGACTGTTAATTTTTAGATAATTTTATGGATAATTTAAGATACTGATTTTTTCAAGTGTAATAATCTGTCATTGCTGTAACTCCCGCACTATGTTAAATGCTTATCTTAAAGTCTCCTTTTCAAATTCATCAGTAAACAGTAGTCAGATATAAATGCCAAGTCTGCACACATGTTATGAAACCTGATAAAGAGTAAAGAAATGTAATGAGCCATTAACTGCAGAAATGCTCACCTTCTAACCAGCTTGCTTGTTATGATTGCCTGGAAGCCTTTCTGCTCACTTATATCCAAGCTTTATGATTCCTGAAACCAATAAACTACCTTGGAGCAAGGCACGTGGGACAGCAGTTGGTTCTTTTGACCCTCCGGCTTCTTTTAGGTTGGTTTTTTTAAGACATGAAGTACAATCACTTTCAAAAAGGCAAAAGTGCTGCTGTAAGGGGGATACAGATTTATTTGTTTAATTGTGACACTTTGTTAAAAGTATCTTCATTGCGTTCAAATAAAAAGGCAGAGTTCAAGGGATACCTATTCACACCTGAATGGTACCCTCATTCTGCAAAATCTGGAGGGGTTTTTGAAATCATTTTGCTAATATTCCAATCATAACAAATTAATATATTTATAAATGCTGATTTAATTTCTCACAGGTTTATAAAGGGGCCATTTAGATTAGTTTGAGAGATGAGGAAACATCTTTTTCTATCCTATAATAGAAATATATTCTATCAAATAATCTCACTTTCATTTTCTACAAATGGTATACAAAGAAAAGTATTCAATCAGTTTTCAAAATGTTGACCTTTTTTAACATTGTTTCTCAGATGTAGCCAGAAACCACTTGGCAAACAGGTGCGTCTGAGGAAAATAATCCATTCTGGAACTGTGTCACCAGAAGTTCAGAATTATTGTGTCACACCCACCTATAAAGTGATTTGGTGAGTGGAAAATGAACATGCCACTATAAATATGAGAGAAATAAGTACAAGCTGATGGCAGACAACACCAAGCTAACAAGGAATAGCCAATACTCCAGAAAATAGGCTTAAGATACAGAGGGATCTTGACCGACTTGAATACTGGGTCCTATCTATCAAAATGAAATTCAGTGGTGAGAAAAGTGGGGTCTTATATTTAAGCAAGAAAAACAAAACGCATAGGTATAGAATATATGGTACCTGGCTCAATAGTAGTAACTGTGAGAAGGATTTTAGATCCTAGTGGACAATCATTTAAATATGAGCCAGCAGTGTGCTGCAGCTGCCAAAAAAGCCAACACAATCCTAGGCTTCATTAACAGAGGAATAGAATCAAGATCCTATGAAGTGTTAGTACCATTTTATAATGCCTTGGTAAGACCAGATTTGGAATATTGCATCTAGTTTTGTTCACCAACATATAAAAATATGTTAAGACTCTAGAAAAGGGGTGTCAAACTCAAGGCCCGGGGCCTGGATCTGACATATGGGGTGCTTTAATCTGGCCCGCAGGGCTGCCCTGGAAACAGTGAAGGACCGGCCTGCAGTGCCTCTACCAGAAAAAATAGAGCTCAGGAGGGCTGTGTACAGCCCCTCCCCCCTGTGAGCTCCATTTTTGCTGGCAGAGGATTGCAGGAGGCCATCGCAGCTGAAACGGAGCTCGGGAGCGGGTTTTCACTGGCAGAGTGCTCAGGCTTATAGGTGCCACTAACAAGAGCGACTTTGAGCTGGCCATGCCCACCCTAGCCACACCCACACCCGACCCCCAAGGTCAAACACAATCCTGATGCGGCCCTCAATGAAATTGAGTTTGACACCCCTGCTCAAGAAAGAATGCAGAGAAGAGCAACAAAAATATGAAGAACACTTGCAGGAATGAAAAGAAGAACTAGTGGGTGACATGATAGCAATGTTCTAATTTCTAAGGGGCTGCTACAAGAAGCGGGGGTGAATCTATTCTCCAAAGCACCTGAAGGCAAAATAAGAAGCAATGGTTGAAAACTAATCAAGGAGAGAAGCAACCTAGAATTAAGGAGAAATTTCTGGATAGAACGACTTGCCCCTGGAAGATGTGGATGCTCCAACACTGGAGGATTTTAAAATTAGACAACCATCTGTCTGAAATGTTTTTCTTGCTTGAGCAAGGGATTGGACTAGAAAATCTCCAAGGTCCCTTGCAACTCTGTTATTCTGGTTGTGTTAGTGAATCTTTCCTCTCCTTCAAATTGAATCTAATTCTATGTAGATTTTATTGGCAACAATATCAGAGGATACTTTCCCCTGCAACATTCCAATCTAGGAAAGGATAGGATAGGATAGCATAAGAGGTAGGGGTAGGGGTAGAACAGAGCAGAGCAGAACAGAACAGAATTCTTTATTGGTCAAGGAATTTGTCTCTGGTGCACAAGTTTAAAGTTCAAGTTCAAAGTTCAAAGCCTTTATTGTCATTGTACATCATGTATACAATGAAATTGGTTTAGCCTCTACTAGGGCAGTCCATACAAGAGTACAAGACAACATGAATAATATAAAGTATAATCCTTATACTTTAGGGGGGGGAATTAGTCATATATTTCCATATGTATGTGATATTCTGTGCAACATATATATTACTCTGGTGTATGATCTTATAACATAGTATACATATATTACACACTACACTGGCACCAGTGAAATTCATCATATTAATCTGTTTGTGGTGCTATATTGTGTTTAGGAATCTGACAGCCCATGCGTAGATAAAACTTCCCCATCTTTGTTTAATACTCAAGGGTCTATCCAAGGAAAACTTTTATTGAAGAAATCATGTTGGCACATCTGAAGAAATTCTGAAACTACTGTTACAGGTTCCCTTCCCCCAAAAGAATCTTAAACCCAACCCCCCATCCACACAGCATATATCACATTGTCCAGTTATATTCCTTCACTTGGCGCAAATTCTTCTTCTCCAGTTCCCAGCTGCAGAATCCAATGACCTTGACTTTGGTCAACTATTTGTTTGAACTAACTTTCTACTCACTAATACAGACACCCCTCTAATTCCCACACTAGAATTGTGGCAGTTTAGAAGTAACAGGAAGATGGCTAAACTATGGCTATATAATACTTATAATACTGACAATGGTATTAAAGGCTGAGCTATGGACTATAAAAAGCATTCTGACATAATTCCCAGATTTCTCAAGGTGTCTCAGTGCAATATGTAGAGCAGTAGTGATGGCATCCCCTGTTGACCTGTTGCTTCTATAAGCAAACTGGTGTTGATTGAAATTTGGTGGAAGACAGGACCTGAGATGTTGTAGAACCAGTTTCTCAAAGCACTTCATCACTATAGATGTCAGTGCAATGGGTCTATAGTCATTCAGGCTGTTTATGGCTGCTTTCTTTGGAGCTGGGATAGGTCTGGTTGCTTTTCAAGCATGATGGGACTCTAGCCAGTTGCAGGGAGATGTTAAAAATCCTTGTCAGGACCCCTGTTAATTTGTCAGTGCAGGTTTTTACCACTTTCCCTAGCACTCTGTCTGGACCTGCAGCATAAGCTCACAGTGTATTTTTTAACAGCTAGTAATAGTCCATAGACCATAATCATAGTTTAAATTATTAATCATAAGTTACAAGCAACAACTGATAAATCATAAAAAACAAGAGAAGATAGTAGGAAAGATAAGAAGATGAGAGAAAGTGCTGTGGGAATTAAAGTATTCAGCTGAGTGATGGCACAGGGAGGAAAAACTATCATTATGTGTTTTGGTATGCAGTGCTCTATAGTGGCATCCTGAGGGAAGAAGTTGAAATAGATTATGTCCAGGATGTGAAGGGTCTAGCCTAGCCTACTAAATTAATGTGATCTTCCATGGCAGTGTGTGTGGTTACCTGACTGACTGACTGACTAAGAGGTGTGGACTCCTAGCTCGTCAGCCTTGCAAGATAGTTCAGACAGGATGCACAACCAAATGAACTAATTCTACTTTATTGTGAAATTATATGTCTGAATTTATCCCCTTTCACCTTTATAGCCCAGGAAACTACGGAAGGTCCCTTCTGAGATGTCTGCCATGGCTACTTTCTTTCTGTGACTCATCTTCCTCTTATCTAACCATGCACTGGATCTTTCTCCAGTCTCCCAAGGTCATTCCCACATATACTTACATAATTGGACTATGGAAACATTAATAGCCTATTTTAAAAACTGTGGTTTTTAGATTTTTATTTCCTACTTTTATTTCATGAGCCCCTTCTTCGGCTTTACCAAGTTTCTAAACTGAAGCACTGGCTGACACGTCAATCTGGTGCAACTACTCTTGGCTAGGGTTACCAGACATCTGGCAAAAGAAGGGTATGCCCTACTGTTTGTCCTCCCATCTTCCATCCAACAGACATAGCCTTAGAATCAAATATTGTCTGGCTTTTGAGTGTCTTGGTTTTTGGGGAGGACTGCTTTCACAAACTCTCATTCAAACTTTCATGTATTGTAAATTGTCTGCTTCTTTCTTTACCCTTTCAGTCAACAACTATTCCTTTTTAAAAAAAGAAATAATTTAAAAACTAATACAAAGTAGGAGTAAGAGAAGAAAAAGAAAGAAAGAAAAGTTAAAAGTGCAAGGAAGGAAAAAAGTAAGAGAAAAATAGAAAGAAAACAGCTTCCGATCCTTTTTATAGCAGTTATAAGTGCAGTTATAAATTATAATTTTACCATTTACTTCAGTTGCAACAACTCTCTTTCTTTAATCTATTTTATCTAATCATTAAAACCATAAATCATAAGTTTTTTCTTTTATGTAAAAAGGCCATGCCAGCAATAAATATTTATGATCTGTCACACTTTTCTATGATGAAATTTGAAAGGGTTGCCTTTGCTGATTCTATATTATTCTGTTCTTGAAAATAAAGATTTTTGGAAAAATATTAAAAACTATTTTTATGATGCTACAAAAAATAATTTCATACACATGGAGTATATTTCAATTTGTCAGTTTTTATGCCATAATTTTGTGGCAGCAGTCATGAAAGTTAAAACAGTTACTAAGTGTTCTGTGTTTCCCCCATTTGTCCTTCTTTCCAATTATTCCTGTCCTTCTTTGTCTGTTCAAATATTTGGTGAACATACTGTTTGGTGCACTCTGCATTTATAGGAAGTGGTGAAAGGAATTATTTTAAGGGAAAAAGTGAATGTTTTGTATATAAACAAAGATGCAGGTAAAGTAGGGCAATTTGTAGCACATGTATAAATTAAAATCCACTCTACCTGGATTATAATCCATCTGGATTATAAAAGAACAAAGGAACAAGCTCAGATCAATACTCGGAGCATTTTATTTTTATTTTGCCTGCTACTATTGAATCAAAACAACCAAACACACTCTAGAGGCTAATGAGCACAATTAATACTCATGCATTTCAGAACAGTGATTCCTAATGTTATCATATATAGTCTTTGCCACACTCTTTTGTAGTAGAACAAAGCTTGCATAAGTAACAACTGAATGTCATGCTAATAGAGCATCTCATTACCTCTTCTCATTTCAGGTGGTAGGGAGTTGCAATTTGTTACTGGCAGTTTGATTTAGGCACCAAGCTAGAAAGCTGGAGCTGAGTTCTAGTCCCACCTTAGGGATGAAAACCAGCTGATGATTCAGTGGTGATATTCAGCCGGTTCAGACTGGTTCTCAGGAACCGGTAGCGATAATTTGCCAGGGTTCACTGAAATATCTCCCCTTCTGTTACACTCTGCGCAAAAACGTCCCGAAGCAGCAGAGCAAACTTTGCCGCTTTGGGATGTTTTTGCACAGAAAAACTGCAGTGTGTCGGGTCCGACATCGATGAGGGGGGAGGCGTTGATGGGCATTCCTGGAGAGGGGCCATCCTGCTCGTCGTTGGCTGGATTCTACTCATCTTTGTTTTCCGGGTGTGCATGTGCGCGTGTGGGTGGAGACTGGTGGGGGTTTTGATTTCTATAAAGGTCTGGTGGCTGGGATGGGATGTAGGTTTGTTTTTGAATATACTTTGTATCAGAGTCTCTCCAGTAGCTGTATGAAGTAAAAGACCCATTGCAACTCCAAAGTTTCCTCGGGTTCTCCAATTTCTACCGTCAGTTTATCCTCTCATTTGCCAGTATCACTCTACCGTTAACTGACCTCCTAAAAATGAAACATATTCAACATCCAATTAGTCCTCATCAACGGTTGATATGGTCAGATGAGTGTCAGAAGGCTTTTGATACACTTAAGACTGTTTGCCAAAGAGCCAATTTTAAGACATCCTAACCCAGAAAGAAAATACATTTTGCAAGTGGACACTAGTGATGTGGCGGTGGGGGCTGTTTTAATGCAATCCAGTGATGACGGTGTATTATACCCCTGTGCCTATACTTCCTGTAAGTTATCTGACTCGGAACGATCTTGGACCATATGGGAGAAAGAGGCCTTTGCGGTGAAGTGGGCGCTTAGTACCTGGAGGCATCTATTGGAGGGGGTGGGAATACCCTTTGAGGTCTGGACAGACCACAAGAATTTAGAGGCTCTGCAAAAACCAAGACGGCTGTCACCTAAACAGGTTAGGTGGGCACAGTATTTCCAGCGGTTCAATTTTACCTTAAAATTTATACCTAGTGGAAGGAACTTCCTGGCGGACGCTCTTTCCAGGAAACCTCAATTCAATTCGATGCATGAAGAGATGGTACAGCCATTAATACCACCAAAAGCCGATTCGCTGTGTGTAATAAAAGGGAAAAGAGTGTCTGATATACAGTCTCAACTGAGAGCTGCATTAAACAATGATGTTTGGTTACGGGATAATTCCCAGAAATTAGAGGAGAAAGATGGTCTGATGTGGAAGGGAAATAGACTGTATGTGCCTGATGCCTTACGACAACTAATTTTATATAGATGCCATAATACAAAGTCTGCAGGTCACTTTGGCTTTCTAAAAACTTTACATCTAACGAGACGGCAGTTTTGGTGGCCCAATATGAGAGCGGATATAGAGCAGTATGTTGGGCAATGTACAACCTGTTTGCAGGTTAAACCTCGAGTGGGTAAACCTCTAGGATTACTACAAACTGTAGCGACTCCAGGAAGACCGTGGGAGGAGATTTCCATGGACTTCATTGTTGACCTCCCTAACTGTCATGGATACTCTGTGATATGGACTGTGTTCTCAAAACAAGCTCATTTTATAGTTTGTAAAGTTTTACCATCTGCCAAGCGTTTAATGAACTTGTTCATTACCCATATATATCGACTCCATGGAGTACCCGGTCGAATAATTTCAGACAGGGGGGTGCAATTTACTGCCAGGTTTTGGAGAAGATTTATACAGTCTATAGGATCAAGTCAAGGATTAAGCTCTGCCTACCATCCAGAGACCAATGGAGCCGCTGAGAGGGCCAATGCGATGGTTGAAAAATACTTACATTGTTTCGTGAACTATCAACAAACCGACTGGGTAGGCTTATTACCCTATGCTGAAGTGGCCGTGCACAATAGCACGGGATTAATACCTTTTCATGTGGTAGGGGGTCAATCTTTCCCTGCAATACCAGAATTACCAATCGTTAATGAGCCAGTCATAACACCAAGTGAATGGTCTTTGCATTTGCCCACTATCTGGAAACAGGCTAGATTAGCGTTAGATAAGGCTTCACAGGAATATAAACGATATGCTAATAGGAAAAGGCGAGAACATAAAGAATTGAAAGTAGGGGATAAAGTATATTTATCTACGAAGTACCTTAGAACACATGGTCCTGAGTGAAAACTATCACCAAAATACGTGGGTCTTTTTCCTATAATTAAAGTGATCAGTCCCGTGGCTGTTGAACTGAAGCTACCCCCCCTCTTCGGCAAGGTACACCCTGTATTTCATGTGAGCTTACTTAAATTGCTCAGGTACAAGGATATACAAGACGATAAGAGACCGGGTCCAGTGTCAGAAACTCAATATGAAGTCGAACAAATAATCGATTCTAGAATACATAGACGAAAGGTGCAGTACTTACTTAAATGGAAAGGCTACCCAATAACGGAAGCTTCATGGGTAGGGTACGATCAAATCAATGCACCTCGTTTATTATGTCGATTCCATACAGCATTTCCCTCTAAACCCAAGGCCCCTATTTCGTGATATGTTGTATAACCCTTGCTTTCCTCCTTTCAGGGTCCTTGAGGGGGCAGCCTGTCGGGTCCGACATCGACGAGGGGAGAGGCATTGCTGGGTGTTCCTGGAGCGTTGCTGGGCGTTCCTGGAGGGAGCCATCCTGCTCGTCGTCAGCTACATTCTACTCACTTCCGGGTGTGCGTGCATGTGTGTGGGTGGAGATTGTCTTTATTTTCGAGCAAAGGATAGAAGAGGACCTGACACCAACCAATATTCACAGCAATTACCAGAGAAAGCGTGGTGCTTTTTTCCCATTTTTTTTTTCTTTTGGGGGGAAGGTAGGAATAGGAGAATAAGGTCTCTTAGGAAAATTATTGCCATTTCTCTCTTAAAGCAACCAACCCTGTGAAAAACAGACTCAGATCACTTCAATGACATCTGTCCCTTTTGCTGGAGAACTTCAGCTGGGCAATCACAGGATGTCAGGGCTGCAACTTTGAACTGAACCTGGCTGCAGTCCTCTTTCTGTTCCTCAGTTGCCACACAGAATGGGAAGGGGGGAAGGAGGTTGGAATGCATTACTAGACATAACAAACAGCTTTCTCATGAGAACCAAGGTCGTCTCTACCAGCAACAGATAAGAAGGGGTGCCTGAAGAGCCCACCAATTAACTCAATTGGCCAACGAGTCCTGTGACACTTGGGGATGGGGTTATTTCCTATTTTAATTATACTGAAACTGCGGGAAAGATTTAGATTTGGTTTTCCATTGAAGCTGTGCCAATATGATGTACTCATTAAAGAAGGTCTTTGAGAAAGAGCCAAGCCTCAAGATTCACTTGGGTCATTACTCAGAGCCTTGACGTGGTCTATGAATTGTCCACATTTGCCTAAACCAGACTAGTCCTTTCTCCAATTTTAATCTGTCAATGTCTTTTCAAAGTCCACCAATGTTATCTGTAGCATTTTTTTGTCTGTTTTCACCTGCAATGTACAATATAGAGAACTTAAGCATTTTGACCCACAATTTCAAACTAAAGTTGAGTGTGTTTGTGTACCAGTACCTCTCCCTACCACAATCAAAACTAATCTCTGTGCGTAGAAACTTGGTCGAAGATAGTAAAATTCTAATCTAGTCTTATCTTGAACATGGTAGATTTATCCAGGTGATTTCAAAAGCCAAACAACTGGAGAATGTTAAAAAAACAAATGAGTACCCAACAATTATTAAAAATAGTATCATTTGAATGTTGTCATCTAACTTGTTGCTTGGGAGAACTAAGCCCTACTGATAAATAGTTTTCCTTTAATATATGCTCCTTTTGAATTCTTCAGATGAGTTATATTTAAGAAAATAATAAAGTCAAGCTCAGTTCCTGGTAACTTTGTGAATGCATACATGTAATTTTCTTGAAATAGTATGGAAATGGTTTGTCATTGCCCTCTACCAGAAAATAGCTCACTTATAATGTCTCATCCAAATATTAACCAGGCTTTGCTCCACTTAGCTTCTAAGTTTAAGGTCAACCAACTTCTGTCATGTGCTATACTTTACCATATTTTACAAAGACTTTATAACATGTTCCAGTTCTGATTGTGCCATATTTAATTGTTTATTATTTTCCATTTTTATGCACAAGGCTATCCAGTCTGAAGAGAAACCATGAGCCTGGGCAACAGATTAGGCTTTCAGTCTGTTCTTACAGGTGAGGGTCTCCACTTCCTTCATGAACCGAAGGCACAGCTCCTCCTGCCAAGCCAAAGCCACACACTGGACAGCTACAGGGAGACCCACAGCATCCGTGACAGCCTGAAGATAGAGGGACAGTCAGAACAGGAAGAGGCAACTACATGATTTAACTTTCAGAAAGACAGCTTGTTTCTTTCCGCTACCATACAGACCTCTTTCAGCCGTTTATCCCAGGGGTCAGCATAATGACCTTGGTATTGTTTCAGTTCCTCTTCATCGGCCTGGGTGGCAGTAGTGACTGGCACAACCCCAGCAGGGAAGTTCAGAACATTGTATAAATTGGTATATGAAGTAGCAGCTGAAAAGAACAGAACAAAAGTTAAACAATCAAAGTTCTACAGATCATCCAGGAAAGATTCTTGTGGCCATGGACAAGACCTTGCGGGGTCCCCTTTAACGTTCCTGTTCTCCAGTCATTGAAATAGAGCCAGGTATTGCTAAGTTTTAGTCTGGATTTGTGTTTTCCATTTGAAAACTAGATCTTTTTTCCTCCAGCCAGACTGGTCCACAGTGAAGTAACTATATTTTAGGTCAGTGATGCTTTGGGAGAAGATTAAAGGAAGACTTGTTATATGATTCCCAATGCTGAGAAGAAAAATTTAAATCAAGGGTATTTTTTAATTGTCTGGTGATTCTGGGAGAAATTTTTCAATTTTGATATTTAAATTTTAACATTTAAATATGTAAGTGTAACTTACAAAGCAATGTAGAGTATAAAGTGCAATAGAAACGACAATATAGTAATTAGCAACCTGAAATATTTCTAAATTTTTATTTATTTTATTTTATTTTATTTTATTTTATTTTATTTTATTAGATTTATACCCCCGGCTCACTTCCCTGGTCAAATATTAATTTGTTCAAAATTAATGACTAAATATTTTTCTGGAGCTTTGCAAGCACTTGGCAAATAGCATTTTTAAGATGTAAGAGGCAAGCTTTTCAGTGTTGGTTTCTGAAACCATAAATAAAAGCCAACAAAAATAAATTGATATTATACCAAACAGTTTCCCGGGATAGCCTTCATTAAAAGCTGGTCCCAGGACTGGACAGAGGATGACGTCCAATTTCAGCTTCCTCCACTCAGCAATGAATTCTTCACGGTAAGCCTGTGGAGAACATTTCGGCAAGATGGATCAAACAAAACATTTTCTTCAATCTCCTCCAAACTTCCTTTAATTGCCCATGTAGTGCACAATTCTGAAGCAAGCTTCTTTCATGAATGAAAGTAAATATACAAGTCCCAGGATAATGTTGCGGGATGCAATCTGGATCAGTCACCAGGACCAGAAGTTTAGTCTTCTGAGCTTTTGGACTCGTGCTGGAGCCCATCCTCTGGGAATTTCTCTCTAGCACAGTAGCCTAAAGCACACTCTGTTACAGAGAAATTCCCTTAGGATGGGCTCCAGCACGAGTCCAAAAGCTCAGAAGACTAAACCTCTGGTCCCTGTGACCAGCCTAGATTGGATCCTGCAAACTTTCTTTAGACACAGCCCACTTGCTAGAATCTTTATTCTGAAAATAATAATTCCTGTCCCCAAGTCTACTAATTCCCCCCCAGGCAGTGGGGCCAGGCTGTTTGCTTGAGAGCCTTGGCATATATGTATCTCACAAGTCTTTTGTAGTTTTAATGAGTGGGGCTTAACCTGTATTTTGTTGTTGCTTTATTGCTAATGTTTCATATTGTATGTTTCATCACTCAATTTTATTGGATAGATGGGTGGTCTTATAAAATTGATAAATAAATATTGGAGTTACTTATTTGGCCAATGCATTTCAGTTTCTGTTTATAAAAGCTACTATACTGTGATATGTTTAGATCTGCTCAGGATATTATGCCTACATTAAAAATCCATTTTGGTGCTGAGACAATATTCTAGCATCAAACATTTCTAGTGATCACGGACTAGAACTTTAGTTGACAGCTTAGGCATTATGTAAAGTATTATGGCTCATGGGCACAATACCAGAATCACAAACTCACCGCCACCGCTGCATGTTGCTTCCAAAGGTTTTTGGCTGACCTACAAACATTGGAATAATTAATTAACAACTGCTCCACGAAGAGCCCCAGTTAAAATGATGATTAAAATATAGCTGGATGAGAGGAAATTTATGGGCTAGTTCAGGGGTGTCAAACTCACGTCCTCACAGCAGCATCACATGACATATCGGGACTTTTTTTCCCACTTTGCTAAACTGGCTGTGGGCAGGGCCAGCACATGATGCATCTGGCCAGTGGGACAGGAGTTTGACAGCACTGGGCTAGTTAAATAGTGATTCTGTATTCAAGTGCAATCTAGCTATGAATTTAGGGACATTTTGGTGAATTGAGACAGTCCTTGGATAATCCAAATCACTTACACTATCAATGCCATGATCCCTGTGCTTACTTTTGTAGTTTAGCCAAGTTATAAAGTACAAATTGCAAAATCTAAAACTATAACCAGGTTTATTGTGTGCACTGTAAATTAACAGACAGTTAACAATTATCCAGATTTTCTGCTGTGCTTTCTGCTTGTGTTAATGCATGGTGTCAACGCAGTTAACTACTTTGAGCAAGTATATTTGAATTATTGAAATGAAAGGTATCATTCCTTATTGAGATACTTCATTTACCTTTTATAAGAATCTCTTTTCTCATATTATAGGAAGGATGTTTATTTTAAAGTATAATAATTTTATGTAATATAAATGCATTTAACTATTAAGTTGTCATACTGAAATTTGAACTGGTTTTAAATGATTGATGGGAATATTAGCAGAAGGGAAAGTATCAGAAGTCAAGCTATGAGTGCTTCCACAGTAATTGTGGAAGAGATGGTTCAGAATGTATGCGAAAATAAGTGCTACACCTCTTTAAAGCACTAATATCATTTTTCAGGTGCTATGAGCCTGAGAAATGCTCCTATGCATTCTGAAAAGCTTCTTATTTTCAAAGCATAAATATGCCTAATTCATGGTGCTTGATATTGCTGCCTTGAAGTCAAGCCCTGGTTTATTGATTCTTTTTCCTAACAGCATATTAAACTGTGACTGGCGGAGCACAATCATGGGATTACATCTCCTGTATTTCTGCTTCAAGATGATGAGGATGTATATGCTAGATCAGCTTTGCTCCACTGGATGTCACCAAAGGTGTTGGACCACAATATCTAGAAATACAACCAGCACAATAGAAACATAGAGGTCATTCTATAGAGAATAAGGAAAGTAGACTTAATGACAATACGGATACAAAGGCAATAGGGATAAATCATTTTTAAGGCCAGAACATCCAGATAAGTTCAGAAGTGGTTCACATAGACACCTGCCTAACTGCTAAATTTCTTCCTCTTTCTTAAAGTTCAGTGAATTAGAGAAATATTTATTTGAGCAGCTTCCAAACTTTATCCGGACATTATGGACTTTAAAAATGCTTTTTTCCCGGCAATGGAGCCTGCATATGTCTGTCAAAGTCATCTTCCTTACTCCATACAATTCTTATTTTTATTTGAAATTCTACCATTTGTAGCCCGACAGATCTGGAAGACACCAGAGTGGAGAATAGTACTAGATGTACTAGATGCTGAAAATAATGATAAGTTCTTATTCCTTACCCAACTCCACATAATGCATTGAGATCTCTGGCAATCCGGGGGTACTAAGGGAGAAAGACAAGTTTACTTATTTTATTGTATGTAATCATGTAAATTATTCCTTAAGGATGAATGAAATTAGCTAATGCATCTCCAACATTGACCCTCTGACTTGGATTAACACATTTGGATACACTTCCATTATATCAGCAAATCTCTAACTTAGCAAGTTAAGCTAAGCGGGTTTCAGCTTTTTGTCATACAGGGTAAGAAGTAAGCCAAATACTTACTACTGGTTTTAAGATGAATGCCAAAATCCTTTTCAGTACAGTGGGAATACTGTAGCAGTTAATCTGGGATTTCAAGCCTGGATCAACAATGTCCCCTTTGCTGGGAGATGAAAGGAAAAAGAAACCAAGTCCTTTTTCGTAGTAAACAACAGTGCTCTCTAATGACCAATATCACTTAGATGGAGCTCTTTTGACTAAATTCATAGAAATAAAGAAGTAGTAATTGTGAGCCAGTAACTCACAACTAGTATACAAAATCAGTCACTTTCCCTGATTTTACACTATACAAAATAAGCTTGGTGGTAAAGCACAACAGTTATCCACAAAATGCAGATAACATTGAAAAAGTGCCAAGATATACTGTAGTAGCAATATTGTGGAAAGATCTCTACCAGACACCTTAAAAGGCATATGTAAATCATTGCTCAATGAGAGATTATCTACTTCAGTGTTTCCCAACCATAGCAATTTTAAAATCTGTGAACTTCAACTCCTAGAATTCCTGGGGCAGCATGGGAAACACTGATCCAATGTATGATTAGGAAACTATAAGCTCTTAAAAGCTTTAATTTTAATTGCCGCCTCGAGGTCCCCAAATGGGTGAAGAGAGGCGGGATATAAATCAAATAAATAATAATAATAATTTCATATTGTTGTGTTCCAC
>JANHGC010000364.1:124130-154331 GCA_027560395.1 Boaedon fuliginosus | reverse complement strand
GTATACTTAAAATTTGTAATCTCCAGCAGAGCAAAGCTTGGAAATGAGACGATGTTTTATTTTATGTAACAAAAAATGAAAATTATAATTGTAAAAAAAAAAAAAGATATTATATACCAGCAGGAAAAGGTTAGGCGGAGTCTGATAAGTGTCAAAACCAATGTCAGGGCTGAAACCTAGAGCATTCAGATGCATCAGTAAGATGACACTCAAAGAAGGGCTCCTAAGAGAATGCCTGAGGAGCAGCTGGTATGGAAGCAAGATTAAGCAGAGGGAATGGCATGGAAAGACCAGACCTTAGCATGTGATATACCATCAACAAATAGCTACAGTAACTGATATTGGGAAATTCTACCAGTGGGTGATAAAGGACTAAACTAAAAGACAGCACCAAGACACTTATCATAGCAATAGCACTTAGATTCATATACCGCTTCATAGTGCTTTACAGCCCACTCTTAAGCAGTTTACAGAGTCAGCATATTGCCCCCAATAATCAGGGTCCTCATTTTACCGACCTTGAAAGGATGGAAGGCTGCATCAACTTTCAGCCGGTCAGGATTAACTGCAGCAGTGAGTTAGCCTGCAGTACTGCATTCTAACCATTGTGCCACCAGCATTGCACACAGGAACAGGTATTAAGGTTCAGCCCCATATCCATAGCAACAGGGTTCTACTACATTAGACAGGACCCAAGATGCAGACTGTGCAGAGAGACCTCAGAGAGTTTAACACATAGTGGCAGGATGTAAGATACAGGCAGGAACACCATACACTGTATAACAAATCAAGCAGCTGGCATTGTGCACAGGATCATCTGTATAGTGTATGGATTACATTATCCTAGATCCTAATGTGAGATTCTACAAAAGATCATGGAAAATAATAGCTAAGATCCTGAGGGACCCCCAGATTGGATTTCTACCTACGAATCAACCAGACACCTTGGTAGTAGACTAAGGACCAGAAGACAGCAGTGGCGATAGATGTAGAAGTACCAAGTGACAACATCAGGACAGACTACGTGTCCTGATACTAAAATGTCTCATTCAATTTACTATTAATGATCTATAAGAATCTGCAGGTCAGTTGTGAATTTGTGGTTAGGACAAGATAGATGACCTGATATTGTAAGGCCTTGCTCTCCCACTTATTTTTAATATCTACCAGAAGTTAGAATATTGCAGTATCCCCCTCCCCTCAAAAAAGGCATTACAAATTAAATGTTGTAATATCTACAATAGATTGTATAGAGGGTGCAACTGTCAATTTGCGGCTATCGTATCATCAATGTACTAATGGTATGTTTACAACACAGCCTGGGATAGTCTAGAAAAGCACTGAATGTCAGAAGACTATAAAGAGCTAGATCAATGTTTGTTAAAGTTTAGTCCAAGAATCTCTGAGGCTTCACCAAGACCTTCTCAAGGGTCAGAAAAAACAAAATTATTTGCTAGCCTATGTTGAGAAGTAATAAAATATTAAAATACCGTCAAACAATTGTGAGTATTGGCAGCGGATGCATCAATTTTAATTTTTAATACAAAATATTATTAAATATAACCCACACAAACAAAAGCTGTTTTTGAGACCTACAGTTTCTGTTAAAGTGGGAAGGGTTCCTAAGAAGAAAGAAAATAAGAAACACTGGATTAGATGATATAAAGAAGTCTAGTATTAAACCCAAGCAAGACAGAACTGGTATCTGAGCATGGATATTGTCTGCTAATTCCAGTTTGTTTCTGAGGTCACACGACTTGATGTTATAGCAAATGGAAGTCAATTCCAGGAGATCTTTAGTTTGTATGGTGCATCAGTTGTAGATCTTCCTAGGGTGAGAAGATCTTGTCACTATAGCTTATATTCTTACTTTTCATGCAATGGTCTCTGCATTTAAAACCTATTCAAAAGCCGCCAATAATTCAGAATGCAGCAACCCATGTGTCAATTGGCACATGTTGAGTTTCTGGGTGCAATTCACAAATCTAAAATTTTGTCTCAAAGACCTTTTGTCTTGTTCTTCTACATTCCTCAATGTCTCTACAGATTTATTTTTTGCTACATGCAAAACAATGTCAGTTGTTGACAGAAAGGAGATATAATAATAGCCCTTATGCTGAAAGTTTCTGCATCTATTCAAGACTCAATGTTTTACTTCACTGCCCTCTATTATATTTGGCATGCAGAGCTCATAATCCTACTTCTTAATCATTATTCAGACTGGTCCAAAAATAAAGTTATTTGCTATTTACTTGTTGTCCACTCCATTGAAATGTGAAATATCTGCCACCCAAAGAATTTCTTAAACTTTGGGAATATGAAAAGTCAAATTAAATGTATTAAAAATGGTATACATTCTAAAGCTGTTACATAGGAAAATAGTATGTATGTAAGTATATATTATGATCACAATCATGATATAGTTATCCATAACAGAATGAAAGCCTCCTGATTGAAAGGTTATGGACTGAAATCAATCATGCTAGTTCAGTGAATGTTGGTAGATAAATGCTTTAGAGAGTGAATAACAAATATTCCTTGCTACTGCCAACTATTTCTAAAAGCTATCTATTTATATGTATATACATGGGTTTGAAAAATGATTGGGAAAAAAATAATTATATTTTAGAATTCAGTACCAGGGAATACAACAATGACCATTAGATTTAAGTGGCCATATTTAGGGCTGAGCAATATGTGGATAATGCATCTAATTTTACGAAAGGCAGTGAAAAGGTCAATTAAAACAAAAGAATGCAAAAAGCCACCAGATGACTGGAATTAAAGATAGCTTTCAGTTTAATACCATTTTCCAAAAGGATTCAGTTGCCTACTGTTGAAAACCTAGCTCTGAAACAAGCTGGCAATTTTAACCTAAGAATATGAAACAAACAAACAAAGGGGAACCAGATCCCACATTGTCTTTCACACAATGCCATTCATTTTAAAATACTTATTATTTATTTATTAATAAATAATTAAAATTAAAAATAATTGAAAGATAGATTGCATTCTTTTAATTGTTTTTTCTAATGGCTAAATAAACCTTTAACAAGGCACTTTCTGATTAGTGCAAATTACTGCCATTTAGAAGAAATACTTATTTTGCAGCAACTGGTTTTAAAATCCTATATAAATGGAGAGAGGATGATTGGGTTCCAAAAGAATTAAGAAAGAATGATATTCAGATTTTTCAGATCTTCAATGGACTTGTACAGGGGATATAGCAATAGCACATAGACTTATATACCGCTTCACAGTACTTTACAGCCAAATTGCAGGCAGCTGGCAGTCAGCAGAAGTAGCCTGCAGTACTACGTTCTAACCACTGTGCCACCATGGCTCTTATGTTATATTAAAAGTGAAAAAAAATTCTGAGACAATTTATATTGGTCTGATTTTTTTACATTTAAAAAACATGGCATTTTAACAGGGTGTATAGATTTTCTATAACCCTGTGTTGCAAATTAATACATACTATAAAATAGCAAGTATTTCAGTACATAAGAGAACCTGCAAAGAATTTCATTATAAATCTGCAATTTGCCTAAGTTTCAAAACTCGTAGTACTTAATTATTTAAATATATAATTTTATTGTATACAGACTAAGTCACAGTCAACGTCAATTATTGAACAGAAATAAATTCAGATGATTTGATATTTAGCCCGATTGAATACAATATTGGCAGTCAACAGAAGGCTACAACTTCAATCATGTTTTAACCCTCGCCATTTTGGTTAATTGATGATAACAGAGTTCAATAATATTTTAGGTGGCAGGATTTTCTGAACCCTACTTTATTAAATCTATATATGATCTGAATTAAATTCTTAAAATTAAATAGAAACTGAATGTGAAAAGTGAAGTCATTCACTTTATACACCAATCTTCTATAAACCACTAGGGATGATGCTTTCAAACCTGTGACTAATTGCTGATCTCCTTCCTGTCTCTGCATTCAAAACTACTGTTATTGCTTCAGTATTCACACTGACAGCTCCAATTAATAGTGCAAAAGAAATATCTTGCCAAGGACAGCAGTTAAAGAAAATAATGTGTTAATCTATTATCCTGTAAGACTTTCATGTTCAGACTCATCCAGTATTTCTGAAAATCTGTTGCTATGTGTGTATATATACACACAAATACATTTCGGCTACTCTCCCCTCAGCTTTACTTGGGGTTGGCTCAATATTTAGAGGGTAGATCTCCCTATTTTCCAAGTGTACTGCTGAATGGTCATATGTTATTGTTAGATCTGCATGAACTGTTCATACAGGTTAAACAGAACTGCCTAATTTCCAAGTGATAAGAGTACTACAACATGGAAAACAAGGCACTTTTCCTCAGCACCTTCAACTGAGTGATTGAGGTGGACAGCGTCACTGTGCCTAGCCACTTTACTTCAATGGAATATCTTT
Source organism: Boaedon fuliginosus (assembly GCA_027560395.1). Lineage (NCBI taxonomy): Eukaryota > Metazoa > Chordata > Lepidosauria > Squamata > Lamprophiidae > Boaedon > Boaedon fuliginosus. The sequence goes on along the minus strand of JANHGC010000364.1, from coordinate 149,908 downwards.
TCTGCACATATACACTAGCGAAGTGGTCGTTTTACTCATTGGTGGCTCTGCAGAATGTCTCTTAGGACTTTGCACAGGTCTACATATATTACCCCCATGAAATTGTATTTGCTTTATCTGCTCTAAACCACACAGGTATCAAAAGTTGCTTTGATTATTCACTACTAACACCAAAACACATACATATAAGAAAACAGTTTATATAGAGATGAGGGCCACAACAGCCTAAGATATTTGATTACCCACCAAGATACTGTTTGGCTATTCGTTATACAGCTATAGAAAGATTTGTATTGGTTATGAAAAAGTACTAAGCAACATCTATTAAGGAACAGCTTTAGCAGGAAAGGTGCAGAATGCAGTATAGCCTTCACATGGACAGAATCTCATTTATAAGATAAAGAGCCAAAATATATAAAAATGTTTTATAAAAATATGTCTGAACTTCATATATGTTGGGTTTAATTGTGCCTAATATTATAGCAGTAGAAGCAATTAGTGTTAATTTTTTGCTATTGTGCTAAAGTCAGTCTTCACTAAGGCTTATTATACTTATTTTTATAAAGCACTTGGGGAGGTTTGCTTTTGCGCATCTTAGGAGTATGGTGCTTTTGGACTTTCAGAAAATTATCTAAAAAATGAAATTGATACTGGTAGTTTTGCAAGAAAATGATTTAAATTAAACACTTTCTTCCTATTCTTCATTTGGCAGGGCAAAATATTTGAATGAGGAATCCTCAGGAAAAGTCTATTAGCATAAGAAGGACATGTAAATAAACTTATGTCATCATCCTCAGATTCTGAAAATGCACTCCAGTGAAATGTCTATCCACTCAATCTTATAAAATCTGGAATTAAGGAATCATATTGGAGGTCTTTAACAGGAGGTCTACAGACAGTTTTTCGAAAGACAGCAGAGCTGACTATAATACAGATTCACTGATGGGCCAATCAAAAGTGTTAAGGAAGGTCCAATTCCATTTGTGCTGATATGGAAGGAACACCATTCAATTGGCCTGTAGCCTCCACATTCTAAACTACAGTTCAGCAATTACTCCACCTGATTAAAGAAGAATAAGAAATTAATTTCAGTGGCTCATATGTGGATCCTCTTATACTATTTCTATTCAACCTGCTTATGATGATGATGATAATAATAATAATAATAATAATAATAATAATAATTTATTGAATTTATACCCCGCCTCTCTTCACCCAAAGGGAACTAGCTGTATTAAGTTGTGCATTCCTGTAATCTGAACATGTTGAGGTTTTTCCCAATGTGTCGTGATGATGCTCGTAGTGATTCAAGATGCTTGAAACAGATGTTGTAAGTTAAACTAGTTTATTAATAAAACAAGTAAACTAACAAGTCTAACTATCTACTCTTTATATAGATATGCAGACATGCCACAGCATGTTTGTCCTAGCCAAAGTATGGCATCAAAATGTGACAAGGCGATAACTGTGGTAATGGAGGAGGGTATTTATATATAGAGGAAACCCCTCCTCTTCCTGTAGATGTCAAGGTGGGAAAATCTGGTTACTTCCACCTGTGGTTATATTACAGCAAGCCAGGCCAGCAATTGTAATTAATTTCTCAACAGAACATTCCTTGATCATTACAGAAAGGACTACTGTTAAGACTGCATAATCATGTCTGCTACAACAGCTGATGGCAGGTGGACTAAGGCAGTCATAGAAAGGATTCCACTTAATAAAAAGCATCCATGAAAGAAACCTAAAACAAGATGGAGCTATGACAAAAGAAAGCTCAAGATCATATTGTTTGGAAACATGCAGAAGAGGCCTTCATCCTTCAATGGGTAGACAACGGCTAGGATGATGACACCAGTTGAAAAAAGCCAAGAAGTAGTTAAATTTGCCCATGCTTTATTATATCCCAAGGAGCAATGAACTCTACTTCTGTCTATCCAAAAACTTTATTAGATGGAAAATCTGGTCATGAAAGTAAATTTTGTACAATATATTGCAAATATGGTGCTATGTTTGAAGATCTGCACAAATTTATGAGCTGTTTTAAAAGCAGTTTTAATACATTGCGTATGATTTTGAATTCATGAAAAACTTGGGATCTGATTGTCTAAGGTGAAAATAGCCCTGTGTTGTTTCATGTCTCTTCACATTGAAAACCTGATGGTAGAGAGTATCTTCCTTTTATTGCTCCATAAGCAATATGAGCTTTTCTAGCCAGCAGAATGCATTTAAACAAATATAAAATTGTACAACAAATAATTCAAAAATATTATCTCTTACCTGAATTCTCATACTGTATTGACCTGAAAGAAATACATCAAATGGGTTATCAACTCATCCATTCTTTTTTTTTAATCCACATTAATTATACAGCAATTGTGTAGCTAAGAACCAGGATTTTGATGAAAGAACTGCGTTTATTTAAATCAAATTTATGTCATCAAGTCATTAAAAATCAGAGGTTTTAAGTATGACTCCCTTTACAACTGAAAAACTAAGGTTAACATCACCCTTGGTTTGCCTCAATATTTACCTCAATATTGCAAAAGCAGACAATACACCGATCCTTCATATTAAAAATGTATATAAATAAAATATATTAAACCTTATAGTGAATTAAAAATTCATAAATGTCTTGTCTCAAAAGAATAACAAAAGCACCATATGTCACTATAACTTTACAGATGCTTTTCTTGAATTCCATCATGCAGAAAACATGGACAGAAAGTTCTTCCTCCTCCTTTCTCTCTCTCACTTACACAGAAATCAGGATCATCCATCAAAACTAAATGTTATCCTATTTGAATCCAATAACAATAATTACTTCTGTATGTAACACCCAGTCAAACTATGGAATTTGTTGCCATCAAATGTGGTGATATCAATTTAAAAGGTTTTATAACAGACGACGATATACCTGTTAGTCTAACACTTCTTGAATTATAGCCAACATGCTTCACACATTCCACGCTTGTGCGTTTCCCAAATTCATATGGATAGCTATTGTGAAACAAAATTCTGGACAAAATGAGACCCTTGGCTTAATCCAGATGGGATTTCTTATGCAAATTATGCTAATAAAACAAGTATATATAGATCTGTCATGTAGTTCACACTAAGCAAAGCACAAAGCATTCTTATTTAAATGCAAACAACAAGAAACTCACTCTGACTCTGTTTATTCATTTTGGCAAGCTGTCAGTCCAATTACTGACTTCCATTCTTTTATAAGAAGAATTGAATTGCCACTGAAGTTTAAAGAAGAAATGGAAGCGCTTTCCAGGAAAAGTGGCATGTGCATATTTCCCACTTTAGAGCCTTGTTATTTAGCACAGACAGACACAGGAGTTCTCCCCTTCAGGAAAATATGAATGGAAGCACTGAACTGACATAAACTCCCCAATCCCATGTCATTTTGAAGGCAAACCATACTACTATTTTCAGGACAAAATGTTTGGTTGGGTTATTATTCATAATGGGAACTTTAAAAGGGGGAGTACTACTAAACTGACATGTGAATCTAACAGAAAAGATATTCTAATTGCTTGATGTAACCTTTCTTCTAAGTGCATGTACAGTGCATGTATTTTGTTACTGTGGTGGAATGTGCACCTCCAACAGCAGAAGGGGGAGATTTTGCCAATTCAGAAATTTCCCATTCCCAACTTAGAAATGGATGGATGGATGGATGGATGGATGGATGGATGGATGGGAAATTTCTATTAGGTGTAAGCAAATAAAGGATCTCACTGTCAATTGGATCTCACTGTCTCATTTCTGGATCTAAGCCTGAGAATTACGTTGCTTTAAGAAATTAATTTGCAGTGTTACCACAGAAGAGAGTAATTAGTGAGTCTGCTATCGGATTAAATTAATGGGGGAGGACTGTTTTTTTTTTTTGCTTTATGACAATGGTTCTCAAAGTGTTGGGGTACCAACTCCTAGTGGGCGTTATAGCAGTCTAAGGGAGCATTGGAAGCTCTGTGTGGAATTAGGGGGCGCCAGGAACCAATTGGTGGGCAGCAGAGGATTCAACCAGCTCCCATGCTGCACTACGAGCCAAGGGAGGGGAGGGGCTTCTCACTGAGAACTTCCAGCACGGTTGTTAGCAATGCGTGGGTCGGAGCAGTGCTGGCATGGCATATATTCCTGTCCTCTATGTCCTCACCATTAGTCGGGGCAGGCCCAACCATCAGTGTCCTAGGCAAGGGGCGGGACATTCCAGGGGCAGGGCTTGGGCAGGGCTTGGGCAGGGAGTGAGGCTTAGTAGGGGGGCATTAAGCATTCAATTTTTTCTAAAAGGGGGAGGTGAACCATCAAAGTTTGAGAAACAGTGCTCTATGAGACCAAAAGTTTCAAAAAATTAATGTTAGGGCATATAATTTACAGAAAGGAAGTTACTCTTTGACCTAATTATTCATTTTTTAAAAAGCCTTTCAATTTTGTATTAAAATAGTACAGACTAAAATAACTAAATGCATTAGGTAACCAAAATTTGAGGTGCTCGTGACGTGCCTTCATTATTCCTTCATGTACCTTTTTCTTGTTTGAAGCATTTTACCTAACTCTGAAAACTAAAAAGAAAAATTGGTTTCCAACTCTCATTTTCAGGGAGAGTGTAAATAGTAACTGGTTGTTTCTCCAGCATATCAAATTATAGTTTTCTGCAGGCTAGACAGAGAAAAAAATAGGGCAGAATTACCAGATATAATGGAATGAGGGAATGTGACATAATGTAGGTATTGTATCAAAATTACTTTTTTTTCCCAAAACCACTTTGTGAGATTTTTTTTTTAAAAAATGGTTGCATCTAACTTGAAAAAAATCTAGCTACATTATACTTTTCTTAATTTATTACATTTTTAATCTACACTGAAGTTACAAAATAGACAAATAGTTAACAATAGTAAAATATCTGTGAACAAACTGAAGTTACAAAATAGACCAAATTGTTAACAATAGTAAAATATCTGTGAACAAACTGAAAATAATGCTTGCTTTCTTAAGTATAGGTTTAACACAACCATTATAATAGTTGTTTAAAACTTCCATTCTTTACCTATGTCTTTTAAAGATATTAGAAAGACAGATGAGTGAAAAAGAATAAAGCAATTTAGATAATTTGACAGTGAATATACAATAAGTCTTGCATTACACATACAATTGCCTATATCTGCAATACTCCCAAATTTTCTAATATTGCCTCTGGGAGATAAAATGCTATTTTACAAATTACATTTACACTATTGTAAAGCATATTCCTTTTCACACCTTATACAAGGATGTCTAGAAAACTGAACTGAACTATGTATTTGGACATATTGCAGAATTCATTAGCTATGGTGATGAAAAGTGGACCTTAAAAAAGCAAGACAGGAAGAAAGTCTCTCTTTTTTTTAGCTATGGTGTTGGAGAAGGCTCCTACATATTCCTTGTATAGCAAAAGTGACAAACAAACAAGTATTGGAGTGCATAGCACCAGATATGTCACTGTAAGGAAAAAGCATGAAACTGTGTCTTATTTATTTTGGCCACGTTATGCGGATAAATTCATTGAAGAAAGCAATTATGTTTGGAAGAATTAGTGGTAAAATAAACCAGGATGTCAAAGAACATACCGTGGGTGGACACCATCAAAGATGACACCAGTCAGAGCATAAAAACGCTCAAAGAAGTAGTGCAAGATCAGAAGATGTGGAGACCCCTGGCCCATAGAATTTCCAAGAATCGGACCCAACTGAATGGATAACATCATCATCATCATCATCATTAAGAATTTAGAATTCATCCTAAACTGAAATGAACTAAATTAGGAGATCCCACACATTACTAGGTATATGAATGTGCCAAGTTCTGAAAACATACCTTGGATAAAGACATTCTTCCCTATGGGTGACAAGAGGCAGAAGGATTCTTTACTGTGTTGAATTCTATCATAAAACTATCACTATTTTTGGTAGTAAAATACATTTTACAAGCACGGAAACTAGATGTGAGGGAAAAACAGTTATTTCACGATTGCCACACTCGCAGAAATCAAAGGGTACCCTCCTTCAGTGACATCACCTTGTAATTGCCCTACCAATTGCAGCTTTCATCTCTTCCAATATACATTCATATACACACAGATATGCACAAACATACATTATCTACAAGTGGAGAAAATTTCAAGAAAATGCCAACTTGCTCAAGCCAGGTCACCTGAGCAAGTTCAGTCTGACAACAGACTGCATAATGCTGGAAGAAGTCCTAAGAACTCTAGAATTTCATCGTGTAAAGACAGTTCTTGCACAAATGATGTCAAAATATATCAGTCCAGCCCATTGAGGAAAAAACTGCATAAATTAGATCTACATAGCAGGTATGTCAAGAGGAAAGTTCTGCTGTTCAGAAAGAACATCAAGACAAGCCTAACATTTGCCCATGAACATCTAGGAAAAGACCAGAACTTCTCGAACAATGTGCTCTGGGCAGAAAGAAAAAAATGGAGTTATTTAGCCGCAATATGAGAGTTATGTCTGGTGAAAATCAAAAATAGCATTTTACAGAAGAATCCTATGTGAACTACAAAGCATAGTGATGGAAACGTTATGATTTGAGCTGCTTTGCTGCATCAGAGCTAAGGCAGTTCAGCTTCACAGAATCCACTATGAATTCTTCATTGTACAAGAGAGTGTTTGAGGATAATATGTGATGCCATTTGTCAGAAAACTGAAGTTCAAGCAAAACCGGACCTTTAAAGATTAACATTTGCTGTAAACATTCCAGTTAATCACCAAGAAATAGTTGGGAAAAAAGAAATGGAGGGTTCTATTTGAATACTATTTGAATAATGATATTATGTCCACATATATTAAAAAAAAACTTTACATGGCATATATTGCTTTTTCATATTTGCATATTTGCATTCATTCATTTATTGTGCTCCAGCCAAGCGGAGAAACAGGTGACAAGAAGATATCCTTAACATTTAGGATGAAATCCAGAAATCTATAAAGCTTTCCCCCAAACACAAACAAATATAGCTTAGTGGATTTTTGTCAACAAATATGAGACAGTTATGGACCAGTTATAAAGGTAAAAAGTTAAACTTAAAAGCATAAGCATATCTACAAGTTTGTTTAGTACCAATCTGCATTATTTGTCATCCAAAATCACTACCAGACAATCAACAATGAAAATATCTATTTCAAGAAGAGCAGCTGATTGAAGCAACAATATTAATTTTAAAATGCACTGTAAAAGTTGTTTAGCTTTTCTCAATTCTCTAGAAAGAAGACATGATATAATATATGGTGTGTGTGTGTGTGTGTGTGTGTGTGTGTGTGTGTGTGTGTGTGTGTGTGTGTGGTGGCTCAGTGGGTAAGACACTGAGCTTGTCGGTCAGAAAGGTCGGTAGTTCAGCAGTTCGAATCCCTGGCGCTGCGTAACAAAGTAAGCTCCCATTACTTGTCCCAGCTTGTACCAACCTAGCAGTTTGAAAACATGTAAAAATGCAAGTAGAAAAATAGGGACCACCTTTGGTGGGAAGGTAACGGTGTTCCGTGCGCTTCAGTGTTTAGTCATGCTGGCCAGATGACAACGGAGACATCTTCGGAAAGCGCTGCCTCTTCAGTTTTGAAACAGAGATAAGCACCGCCCCCTAGAGTCGGGAACGACTAGCACGTATGTGTGAGGTAAATCTTTATCTTATGATATATGATATGATATATGATATTCAGACATGATATTCAGACATAATCCTTCAGTTTAAAACATCATATATATATGAATTTATTTATTTATTATTTATTATTTCAATTTATATCCCGCCTCTCTTCACCCATTCGGGGAACTTGAGACGGCGAACAATACAATAAAAATATCAAAGCCTATACAATAAAATCAAAAAACACACTCATTCACTCAATGAATGATGTTTTAAACTGAAAGGCTGGACTATTCAGTGAATATGAATATCATGTCTCCTCCAGAGAACTCTTAAAAAAAAAAAAAAAGCTCAATTTTCCAGAGCTAATAAAACCAAGAGAAACATTTTACCCTTGGAGAATGACACTGGTTAGCAAACTCTATTCATGAGAGATATTGTGCATACATACATTATAGCATGTGCTGAATCAATGACCTGATGAAAAAATGTCCAACTAAGAAGCAAATGGTTGAATTCTTAATGAGTAAGTTGCTACTCAGAGTGCTTTATCTCTCCTACACCCTATTCATTTTCTCAGGTGGCGGTAAAGGAGACAAGACAGTCATTTTGAACTGGAGCTACAAAGCTACCTCTGAATTAATGAAGTGTAGTAAAAGAATACAATGGCACTATAACAATTCAGCAACTACAAAAAAAGTAGAACCAAGGAGCTTGATGACAATCTGGATTCACAGGTACTGTATGGCATTAAAACTTCAATGGGGAAGTTATCTAAAATTTTTTTTGCTGGTTTTAATGTCTAAACTATATACATAACATGACAGAAAACACACACATAAAATACATTTATTTTATAGATAATGTTTCTGAAACAAGCAGATAAAATGTATAATTCAGAGCACCTAGATATAGGGGACAGAAATGTTGCTGGTTAGATACTGTGGGGTGAACTTGGTTACAGAGTAGAATTTAATATGCCAACAGCACAAGGCATATCCCAATTTTTTTCTTGTAGCACATATTCCTATGACCTACAGGTAGTCCTAAACTTATGAAAATTAGGACCAGAATTTTGGTCATAAATTGCTGGAGTCAAGTCACCACATGACCAGACCTGATTTTACAATGATTTCTTTAGTGGTTGTAAGCAAATCATGTGGTTGTTAAAAGACTCAGTGGTCTGGCAAAAATGGTCACATATCACAATAACGTGACCACAGGATGCTGCATCCAATCATAAATGTGACCCAATTGTCAAGTGCTCAAACTGCAGTTACATGACTGTGGAAGTGGACAACGGTTATTAGTGTGAGTACAGATTGCTTGTTCCAAAGTTGTTATAACTTTGAACCATCCCTAAATGAATGGTTATAAGTTGACGACTTTATATTGCAGTATAAAAAATTAGTGTTTTCTTTTACTAAATTATTATTCAAGGTTGTTGGCAGCACAGTAGATTTTGTATCATGAGGAAAAACTTCATATTATGCCATTCAATAAATTATCATTCAAATAATTTATTAAGCAACAGATACTTGAAGTCTTCTTAGTATTATGACTATAATACAGGCACCAGGGTTTCCTGCCTTGAATTGTATTTAAAATATTTATAACCCCTAACTCAACATTTTCTACCAAAGATGGTTTATACATAATATAGATAAATGAATAAGAAATCATACACAAAAGCAAAAAAAAAAAAGGAGTGTAACATATATATTGAAGGTTTTATGAAAGAAAGCAGACTTCAATCCCAATACAAATTCAAACCATTTCTTAAGAGCATATGTCATAAACATGGATTCCTTACACCTCGGGTGTAAGAAAAGAAATTATTTCATAGTCAAACATTTTCAGCTGCTATTTATTTATCAATTTTAGAGATTAAATTTCCTGAACAATATAATAGCAGGATAGCCATCATTTCCTCACCTATATAATATTTAACTAAGATTACTTATCTGTTGAATTCATCGGCAAGGAACTTCTTCTCCAAGTTCTTATCTATAAGACATTCATTTTAGCTGAATTTTTTCTAGGATCTCACGTCTATGTACAAGCCATGCAATGTTTGGAGAACTTGAGAAAAAATGAAGTTGTTTGAAATTTTTAGAAGTCAGCAGGCATTTACATCCAGCTTATTACAGTGATTTTTCTTATCATCTAACTGCAACTCACAAAAATCATCCAAAAAAACCCCACATTAAATCCTCTGAACATGAAATAATACATTATTGAAGTCACAGCAGGAGAGCTGCTTAGATGGTATTTAAAAAGAAAGGGTAGTTCTAGAACCACCACCTTTCTCCATTACAAGGTTATAACTAAAGAAAAGGGAGGATACATTTTTATACATTTTGAAGATTTTTTTTTTATCCACAATCACAAAAGGAACAAGGAAAGGATGCTTGTCTTCATTTATTGTTCCTTTTCAACACAGTAGAAAGAATTAATGCCAAAAATATGTCCAAAATACAAAAGTGAAGATGTAAGGCAAATGTTTATGTGCAATATTAAAAATTCATAGCAAATAGCATTATCATCATAAAAACAACAATACATTTCCTCAGAGTTTTAACTGGGACTGGTTCATGCTAGTATCTTATTTCAATTTTATTTTTCTTTAGTTTTAGAACTTGCTTTAGTTTCCTATTTGTATTATCAGACATATCTGTTTTTCTAAGCTTGGTCGACACATTTGTCTTTGCATTGTCTAGACAACTAGTACTTGTTTGCTGCCTCTATTGAAATGACAATATGTGGCCACTGGGACTTTTCCAGGCAAAAGGACGTATTTGTTCCATCATGAAGTCCACTCAAAAACAGCTGATTCCTGTCTACAGATGTGAATGTGTTTGGCATAGCTATCATACACGCCTTAATAATTCATTTTCTTTTCCTGGATAGTGAACACATCAGTGCTTTAGATTATATCTAAATGTTTGTGTCTTTCTGAACCAGTGTATGGATATCATAGAAGTCAAGATGGTTTGCAAAGTGAGAAAGGTATACTGAGGTATAATAAATGATGTTGGCATAAACTAAATTTAGCTTTGTTTTCTTTTCTTATCACATGCTTTTAACGTCTTTGCTTATTCTTTCACATTCCTTTACCATTTTTCGCTTACTCTTGCTTAGTCCAAACAGAAAGTTTCAATGTACACACGTTTAAATGCTTATAAAATATATCCCAACAATTCCTGTTTTCAAAGCTCCCAATACCAAATCCTAAACTCAGAGGGTAGTAAATTCCATTCAAGTGAACTGAATTATTTATGAATTATTATGTTTCAATTTGTGCCGCATGACAATTCACACTATAATTATATTGATTATATAAAATGTGTATCATTTTCAGTTTCCTGTTATGTTCATAAATCAGCAATAGAAAAAATGTGAGAATATTATTCTATTTCACAGCAAGGACTGCTGTTTTCTGGAAGCAACCACCTATTCTTACTGTGAGCTTCCATTTCCAGAACTATAAAGCAGATTCAGAAGACACAATCTCTAAGGGACAAGAACCAGGGTACCAGTCAACAAACAAAAAATCCCCAAATCAATTTATGAAATTGCAGTAAGTCATATCCTTCTTTTATTCTTAATCTGTGAAAATTTGACGCAACTGTGGACCTACAAAAGCTTCTTAGCATAAGGAACCACTTATTTATTTATTTAATTATTTAGATTTATACCCCGCTTCTCTTCCCCAGACAAGGGGAACTCGAAGCGGCTTATATACTTAGGTATATGACTGGAATTAATTTAGACTGAGTCTTGAGATCCTAAGTAGTAAGGTTACAATACAGTAGTCCTCAACTTACAATCACAATAGGGACCATTGAATTTCCATTGCTTAAGGTATGTGGTTGTTAAGTAGGTCATGCCCAATTTTACGACCATTCTTGTTGGTAAGCAAATCTTTGTAGTTATTAAGTGAATCGTACGGTTGTTAATCAAACCCAGCTTTCCCCATTAACTTGCTTGTCAAAGGCCAGCTGGGAAAGTCACAAATGGTGAGCACACAGGCCTGGGATGTTGCAACTTCTGTAAATACATGCCTGTTGCCAAGCTCCTGAATTTTGTTTTTGTGACTGTGGAGAAGCTGCAACCGTCATAACTGTGAGAACTGGTCAACACTTTTTCCAGTGTCATTGTAACATTAAATGGTTGTTGAATGATTGGCTGTAAGTCGAGGAATAACTTATAATCATGCTTTCCTTTAATATTGTTTCTGTTATCTAAAGAGAAGTTAAGTTTTTAATTAAGTTTGTTCTGTTTTTAAGGAAGAAAAAAATCTAGAATCTGTAGATCTAGAATCTTGGAGAAATTGGCCTTTTTACACCATTCATGGTTTCACCAACTATCATTCTGCATGATCATTTTACTTCACACCTAGTACCGTGTAGTTAACTGTGATCTGTCTTTAAAATTGGTCCTTTAAACCTTTTATCATGCTATGAAGCATTGGTAAACGGCATACCAGAAACCAAAAAGAGGAAGCATCACCTTAGCAATAATCATCCTTTCTCTTTTGCTTCCAAGCTGGTAAAAAGGAGCAGTTTTGCTTTCTCCTTTTTATAAGATGTGTTAGACATACAAATAATGCTGAGATGAAGATAAAGATTGGCCTAAAGGTAGATTGTATCAGAAAGGTAATAATGGCTCTATTGTGAAATGTCCAATGAAATCCCTCTAGAGATAAAAATCATTTGAGTGCTCATCTACCTTTCATTTTTCAAAGCAGTTCTGGAAAGGATAGACACAATAAAAAGTAAACAGAATAGCAGATATGTAATACATCTGATTGGTATCATTAAGATTTTTCTTTAGAACCAGATCCAACTTATGCTGTAGGAGATAATTCTGTATCTAACAGTATAAAAGCCATGGTGGCACAATGGTTAGAATATGGTATTTCAGGCTAATTCTGCAGACTGCCAGCAGTTTGATTTTCACTGGCTCAAAGTTGACTCAGCCTTCCAATCCTTGCGAGGTTGATAAATTGAGGGCCCAGATTATTAGGGGAAATAGGCTGACTCTGTAAAGCACTTAGAGACGGCTGTAAAGCACTATGAGGTGGTATACATGCCTAAGTGCTATTGCTGTTACAAATAACACTTCTTCAAATGCCCACCTGACAACAAAGTTTCCAAAATTATCATGTGACCGGTTTGCACATCTAGAATCCATTAATCCAAGCATGTAGAATAAAAGTAATTTCTTGAAAAACAGCATTTTGTCTTTCTCTTTTACAAAAAAAAAATGCCAAAAGACTTCTAAGATCAATTAAGATATATCAAGATTTTTAAAAAACATAAATTAAGAAAATGCCACTTCAGGAATAGAAGTCAATGATAGTTTTTTTTTAAAAAAAAAAAGTCAGTGAAAGACAATCTTTAGTAGCTCAGAATAGCAAGTTTTAATAAAATTTCATAGGCACACAAATAATAATCTGATTAGTTAACCACATTCTATGTAATCTATGGGAACTACAACTTCTATATAGAAAGAGAATGCATAGAATATGTAGAGTCTGCCATTAGCTTTGAGATGTGTTATAAACCCTTGAAGGTTAGCTCAAGTACCCCTGGGGATAAACAGTAAAGTGTTACAATGCACTTGATCACTGAAAGAGAGAAGTGCAATTTGTTGAAGTTATTTGTCTTCTGTAAAACACACAAACTCTCCCTCGCTTTGGAAAATCATTCAGAAAGGCTTTGAGAAATGACAAAATCCTTGACTATCCTTTATAAAAATAAGCATTTTTTTTAAATCCTATGTGAACCAATGAACATTAAACATTGGCAAATAATGTATGGATATGGATGAAAGGAAAATGCAAATTTATGCAGCATCAAACAAAATTATAGTTCCAAAATTATAGAAAGTAGCAGCTCTACTTTAATCTTTACTGATTAAACCTACCTTAAGTACTGTGTCCTAGTCACCAAAGTTTAAGTGGGTCTAGACAAAATGCACTGCAAGGATACTCAGGGAAACTAGAAACTAAATCCTGGAAATAAAGACTGAAAAAACTGAATGTAGTCTTTAAAAGAGAATGAAGAAAAATAGGACACCACACTTCCGACATACCTGAAGGATATTACTATATACAGGAGTCAATACTTGTACTTTAGCATTCCAAAAGAGAAGACATGGAATAATGGAATCAAATTACAGGAAGACAGACTGCGAATGAATATAAGAAAAGAAGACCTTTCTAAAATAGTTTGGGAGTGGAACTAATTCCTCAAGGTTGTGGTAGAATTCATTTAATTTCACTGAATGTATTCAAAAGAACAAATGTCCATTAAAGATGCTTTAATCTGTATTTCTGCACCAAGCAGAATTGGGTTTACTGATTTAAATGGTTCCAAATATCTTTAAGTTCATAAGTACAACACAAGATTCTTAAATAGGCGAGATTAAAGTTATGTGATATGGTAGTCACATATTGTTCTTAACAATGGACACCAAGAAACCTATGATGCTCCACAAAATTTTTAGCGTATGGTATTTTGAAAATCACTCCATCTGAACAAGATCTCATTTGTTTACTTTGCGTACTAGTAAGAGCTTCCAATGAATTTGTGAAATCCTTAACAGAAATGTCACTTTAGGAATTAAGATAAATTTTACGAACATTTGCACCCCATTGTTTCAATGCCTATGAATCTTATTATTAATAACATTTTATACACTAAAATTGTGTTTTAAGTAGTTCAGTAGAAGCCAGTCAGTATCAATTAAGGTTAAGGTTTTACCATTCTAGAAGGGATGGCATGGAATATGGATTCAAATTACAGAAGAACAGACAGTGATTGAATATTAGAAAATAAGACCTTTCAAATATTAAAAATTTGGGAGCAAATTGTAAGGGTGTGAATTCTTGCCTCCCACCTTAGATATAAAGCCAGCTAGGTGACATGGGCTAGTAACTCTCTCTCAACCATAGGAAGCAAGCAATGGCAAATGCAGCTTTTGAAACTTTCCCAAGAAAATCACGGCGACTTGTCCAGGCAGCTGCCAGGATTAAAAACGAACAACTGCTGGCTGTAAAATATGCACGCATATACTTTATAATCAAAAAACTAATTTTATTGATCTAAAACAACTGAAACAAAACCAATCATATCATCAATTAAAAAACATCACAGATGTATTTTAAACCTACTGAAAGACCAACAACTTGTCCCCTAATCTCAGCAAGCACAGGGTACTTGTATGTTCCAAATTTCAGGAATACACATACATACCTCACATCATATACGTGTAATCCCCCAGACAACTATGAAAGGGATCCAAAAGAATAGTTCAATTTGGATGACTTAATCTAAAATAATTTTTAAAAGGTAATTACAAGCATTTACTATAAGAAAGAGAAAATACTTTTCTTCTTCTCTTTCCTAATCATATAAACTTCAAACCAGGAAGAGGGAAAGTCATGGTGGAATTATCAGTATATCTGAAGCTGGGTTCGGAAACTTTTCTTTAAAAACTAATTGGTCCTATCTTTAAAAAATGAGCATATGGGTAGACCTTGACATGTGTCAATATGTGACAACATTATGTGCTTAATGGAGCCTAGATTTTCCACTTTAAGTCATGCTGGTTATTTTTTGAAACACCTATGTGACCACACTTGATTTTATGACTTTTTTTACAACAGTTATTAAATAAATAAAAATCTTGCTAAGCAAATCAACGTATTCCTATGGGTGTTTTTTGCCAGAAACTGCTGAAAACTGGCAAAAAAATGTCATTAACCATAGCCATGTGACTGAGGAATGCTGCAACCTGTCAAAAAGGTGAACCAGTTGCCAGGATCTGAAATGAGGTCATGTGACTGTGGGGATAAGTGCAGCCATCAGAACTCCAGAAAAGAATCATACGGACTCTTTGGGGGACTTGTTAACTCTGAATGGTCACTAAGTGAGCAGTCATTAAGCAACTATCTGTATACTCTGCACAGGTTTAACTACGAGATATATAATAGTATTGGTGATTTGCTACAACACACCAACCATAACATACGAAGAAGCATGACTCTAAAAAACTAAAGCCAATGGAAGACCCGTGAAATCTTCTCACGGGCTTTAATAGAATTTGCATCAATCCTGGAAGATGTAAATGAGGAGCATCAAACTGGAATTGTATCCAAGATTGAATTGGAAGCCAGTAGAGCATGAAATGCACTAATGTGGCATATATTCACATTGATTGAAGTTTTCCTTGTGATGATGACAGAAATCTTACATGTTGCTGTTGCTTAGCTATGGCTTATACAGTGTCTCTAGACAGTTAAGCCTGAGAGATGTTATAGATACTACTGTCAATTCTCATTTGCACCAAAACTTAAAATGAAGACAAGAATGTATCGGAGAAGAAAGTTGCTATCAAAGAACAAGACATGTATTATTGGTTTGGCTGCAGGTGGAAGATGGCATTTTTGGTGCCAGAAATATCTGATTACCCAAAAGGCTTGTGATTCATAGTGATTGCTGTTGATCCAAAACCACCATTAAAATCAGAAGGGAAAAATGTAAAAAATGTATCTCAATTATTCTAATTCTATTTTTGCATTTCAGCATGCCCACTCATTCATTAACACTACCTTTGGGTTCTCAGTAACGTCTCTAGAGAATGTACGCATTCGTGCTTTTTTTTTTTTTTTTTTGCCACAATCTTAACTAGAAAAGATTTAAGTTGAAATTTTCTGTAATTTGCTCATCGGGTTTGTGGTTTACGTAACTGGAAAGCAAATATCTAACAAGTAATTCACCAGTGTCATGTGGTCAGTACAAAATATGAGTGTTGACAACAACTAATTAAGATTAGCATTTTAAACCAGCATTTTTACATGGTGCTTACTTTTTAAAAATAAAAACAAACAAGTAACATCCCCACTATCAAATTTCATAACAGAATACAGAATTTTTATTTAGCTTTTTGGGTCAAAATAATTGATTATCCTATAAATACATTTTATCTAAAATATACAATAGCAAAAATCTAATATTATAAAGAATGTTACCTACATACACTTGTTTTGAGTAATCAGGTGTGGCCAACTTTTGTTGGTCAACAAAAGCAACTTCACAATGATTGCAAATTCTTTTTTAGAAACAAAGTTTCTGGTGTGTAAAATACACTGTGAAGTACAAAAGTTATCTCAATGTTTATATATTCTATGGAGGCTCCTAGGCGCCTAGTTGTAACATAGAACACAAAACAAGATTTTCCCTTACCTAAAAATGAAGTACAGCATCACCTACTTCAATTTAAAAATATTAGTCTCAATGTAACATTTTAAACCCAAACTCAAAGAAATAGGTCATGATCCATGTACAGAGTCAAAGTTTGTAATCAGGGAATTAGTCCTCCATCCCAAATTATCTATCAGTCTTTTTGTACTACCAGAATTCACACATAATGTACTTAATGTGAACACATTTTTTGTTGAAAAATAACATAAGCATTATGGTTTCTAGAATTATACTAACATAGCAAATTAAACAAATCACTTTATGGCCACTCTTGTCTAGTATCAATTTATCCCAATATCTGAGCTCCATGATACATAACTAAAAAGGACAATTATGAAAACTGGACTTTGATGGCCAATATGGAATACTTGGAATACTTCTATTTCTAAGTAATTTTTGGAATACTTCTATTTCCATATTGTAAGTACAGTACCTGTGTAACAAGAAATGCTCAGATGATTAGGCAAATTTGTAGCACTGAACATCACTGCAGAACACATAAAAACATTTCATTTCCACAAGAGACACACAAAATAACAGATCCTGAATAAAACTCACACAAGAAATAGTTCTGTGCACCAACAAAATCTATGTGTGAAGAAAATTACTTTACCTAGCTGAAATGTTGTAATAATAATAACTGATTAAGGGGAAAATATATAGTTTTGTTTCAAGCCCTGTAGAATTTTTTTAATTCCATGTTAGTCTGTTCAACATTGTATTTAAAGAAGTCTTAGAATTCCAATAAAGTTCAATAGCTTGCATACAGTACCTAGCATTTTAGCATTCAGCCCTATTCCAGTTCTCTTTCATGTGTACTCCTTCAACATCTAAAAGGATTATTAAATTTCTGTATAATGAAATTTCAAATCTAACATATATATTATTATTATTTTTTAAAAACAGACAGGATATCTTCCATTTTCATAGCTATTAGTTTTACCTTCTAGCACTACTAATATTAGTACATATTCAAGTATATTTTTCCAGTGCAATCCCAAAGTATAGTTATTGTAAGTATTTGCTAATCTGAAAGCCAATATGGTGTAGTGGTTAAAGCATTAGACTAGAAACCAGAAAGCTCCGAGTTCCAGTGCTGACTTGGCCACAAAGCCTGCTGGGTAACCTTGGGCCAGTCACTTGCTCTCAGCCCTAGGGAAGGAAGGAATGGTAAACCACCTTTAAAAAAAACTTTGCCAAGAAAACTGTAGAGATTTGTCCAGACAGTCTCCAAGAATCAGACGATTAAATGGAAGGGGGGAAAAAACTGCTAATGCATGACATCAGCCGAGACATTCAGCCAAAATACTGATTCTAGGCAGGACTCGGGAAGAAAAAAATGGGGGGGAAATGTACTAGCCTTAATATAGATGGCAAAACTTGTACACCCTCAACCGCAAAGCTGCCAAGTCAATTACCTATCGATGACTATGCAGCCACTGCAGATTTTTACCTGCCCTTTAAGCCTTAATGATTACAAAGTTGTGATCCCATCAATAAAAAAAAAATGTCAAGGTAGTGGGAATTCCTGAACCTACTTATTTTAAGTTAGATTTTTCTATCAATCTTATTAAAATTTGGGCTCATTGTAGTTACTAGATTTCCAATGTACTGGGAGAGGCCAAGAATAGCAATATTAGTAATTGCTCTAATATACCGCTGAATAGAAGACTGAAGAATACAAATAGCGATTTATTCAGCACTGTTGATATATAAAATTAAAATATTATTCCAATGGAGTACTCACAGGTGTTTCTCGAAACTACAGGTAAAAGGTAAGCATCCATTGGTTAATTTATCAAAGTTTCTGTATTTCTCAAGTACAAAGCTGATAAAGACTAATTTATATGACATTTTGAGTACAGAGTGATTTATCATTCATATTATTAAGATGCATGTCCTCTTAGCTAAAAGGGTCATCATTATTTTTAACAGCTAATGTACTAAGATTCCAAAGAGTACAGTGCATAACTTCTTATACTTGATCTGAATTAACATCTCACACTCACTAACACATTTAATTTAGCATTCCCATTGCCACTACATGCTGAAATAATTACTCAAACCTCTTAATTTTACTAAAATTAAAAGGAAGCCTAACTCATAATTGGAATCAAAGCCAGGGAAACAATCTCTATTTATCTTCTTACAAATCAATCCTGAGTTAAGATTTAAAGACTTATCTGAAAATCCCAGTGGTCACTTCAGTTTTCTTTCCCACAAAATTTGAGAAAATGAAGTCTGTAAATATTTTATTAAAAAACAATGACCTGAAAATTTCCAAATATTATGACAGAATTCTTCAGAATTTGTGTTCATGTGTGTTGTTGTTGGATTCTTCCAAGCTCTACTTCCAATATTTAAGATAAAAACTGAATGATTGTTCTCCAGTCCAAAACGTCCATGCTTGTTCATTTGCCTACCAAACTGAAAATTGTACTCTAACTTGGCATACTGAATTATATGGCAATTGTATGGCATACTGTACTCTAACTTGGCATACTGAATTCAAATCTCAGGGTGGTCAAGACAAAACAACACAACTCCCACACATTTATCACATAGCAAATTCATTAATCTACTGAATTTATGCAAAGTGGGTTACTTAAGATCAGACTTAAGAGTCACTCAATAGCTCTTGAGTTATTTTATTTGGTGAACAAAGTGAAATACATTTTAAAAAGTAAGCTCATTATATTAAAAGGTATACTATAGTTATGTAACACTGCTTAGCATGCCAAGTTAATGATTTTACATCTTAGCTTCTATGTTTGTCTATCATATTCCATTCTAAGGACATAAAGCAAAGAATAAAATGAAGAGAGAAATTTGAGGCTAACTCTTCAAGATTTTACAGTTGTTTAATTAAAACATTTTCACCTATGCCTCCAGAATCAGTCAGCTATGACAAAACCTTTACTTGCTATCTTTAATGATAATACAAAAAGAGTCTTCATTAAGAAATATTGTACACAGCCAAAAGAGGACTATATCAGACGGATGTGGAATGCAGACTATAAATTAGGAATATTTATAGCAATACTTAAAGAAAGCCTTGACAAACTTCCTGTTACCTCTACAGAGTCAATACATTGTTTATTTGTTCCCCAGGGAGATGGACTTAATGAATTAAATGATACAATACAGTATAACAACAAAAATCTGTTGCAGAAATGTAAGCAGTGTATAAATACCCCCTACCTTTTCAATTAAATAGTCATCTAACACTGTACCTAATGAGTTGAAAGCAATCCATTCCTTGAAAGATCCCATTTAACCACATTGTCTATTAAGGGAGGAGACTGGCTTTAATAAATTCAGAGAAGACTGAAAAATGTTTACTGCCCATTCATCCTGGAAAAGAAGTGGACACAGCTGATAATGTGACTGCTCTTTATTGAATGTAATCGCTTAAGTCAAAGCAGCCAGAAAGCTTGCTTGTGGAAATGTTGAAATGACCTTTCTAGCATGCTAATTAACATACCTTCAGGTGTGGATACACCAGCAATTATTTGTAGCTAAAGAAAAAAGTCTTTTGCTAGCTGTGTCATTTTAAACAAAAGGTAGAATATAATTCTGATATAAAAGGAAAGCTTTCAAGTTAATCAAAGCTGTCCATTGGAGATTTTATTCATTTATTAGTATTTCTGCAGATCACAGATTCTTCCAATTATAGTTAATATCACAAATTATTAAAAATGTATGCCTCATTTGGCAACCTGATGCTTAGTTAAGGATGCACATGTTTATGCACATTTGTTTCTAAATCTTCATCTGCTTCATTCTTATCTTTCATTCTACCGCAAATTTCCCTCTTTTTAAATGCCTAAGACATGCTTCACCTTCTCTCATATTAAAAACCGGCTCAAAAATTACATATTTGTATAAATACAGGAATTTCTACTCTAACTGTTAACATGCTCCTCTTGGCTATTCCACCTTCTAATCCTTTTTTATAAAAGTGGCATATAATGCAATAATGATACTAATAGGATTCTAACACTCCCCCTGCCCCTGCTGTCATGCAGTCTGGACTCTACAGTGAAAATATCTGATTGAGGTCAGTGAGGAGATTTAAAGTCTCACTAATAAGTTGAAATCTTTTGTGTTTAAGCTGAACACTACCAGAGTATCAAAGTATTATGGGGGTGGAAGTCCACTGCACCCAACTTCTTCACTTACAAAGTCTCCTGAAACAATCTTTTCAATGGCAGGTAACAAGTGACATTTCTCCCAACTTTTTAAAGTCCCAAATCCAAAAATAATATTTTTTTAAAAAAAGTGAAAAGCAGTCAAAAGTTACTTTTTCTATGGAAGAGTTTCAATCTTACACAAGTGCCTTAAGTTCCCAATGAAATCTAGTCGTTCTTTGTCCGCTCCTGAAAAAGGTACATCGTCTACTAATGAATTTTGCAGTTGCTGTGTGATCCTGTGAAGATCCATTCAGATCTGGGATACTTATTCCCAAGGATGCAGCGGGTCCCTCAATGTTATATATGTACAATAAACCACTTTATTTGGATCAGTCTTAAAGCTACAATTCTATCAGACCTTTGGGAAGTGGGGGGGGGCACAGAAGAGAGAATGTAGCTCTGCAATTCCTGTCCCACAGTATTAGTCACAGAGAAAAATTAATAGAATTTCACATACATATGTATATATGAATGAACGAAAACTGGATTATAGGTAGTTCTTGGTCAATGACTGGCCTATTTAGCAATGGTTTGAATTTATGATGATGCAGAAAAAGTAGTTTTATGAATGGTTCTCACACTCATGACAATTGTAGCATTCCTATGAGCACATGATTGAGATCCGGTCACTTTGCAAGTAGCAGGGGTTTACAATGGTGCCATGGTCACCTAATTACCATTTGCAAGCTTCACCGGCAGCTTTTGACAGGCAAAGTAAATGGAGAAGCCAGCAGGAAGTCACAAGTTGCAGTCATGTGATGTTACCCTTAATGACCACATGTGATTTAAACAGAATCACAGAATATGTAAGTGTGGTGCAGGGATGTGATGTTTCACTTTATGACCATGTTGCTTAGAATTGCCTGTCTCAATTGTGGTCATTAAGTGAAGACTACTAGTATTTATTTGTGTTGTCTGCAAGAGCAATTAAACCAGATAGTATCTCTATAAATAATCAGAAAAGAAACTGTGAGGACTCTTTCTGCATAGTTCCTCTGTGAAGTACCTTGCAGATTATATAATGGATGCTCACTTCCAGCTCTTATACTCACAGTGATAAACATTTACTACTTGAACACCAGGACAGGATCAGATGCATTTTTACTACTTGGTGGTGGATTTGACTTCTTAAACAGAGTGCCTTGTTAGTTACCTTCATTTTGTGGATATATTACTTCCTTTCACTCCAGTATCCAAACTCTGAAAGGCTAGTTTTTGACTACAAGCATATTCTGAAATGCCTCCTATTCTCAGATCTGCTAGAGAACCACTCACATTTATACCAAACCCTTCGCTAAAAGACCCAGGGCAGAGATTCACTTTGAAGTAAGCAACTCTTACCTCTGCCAACACAAACAGTGGCTCTATCACATCCCTTTCAACTTGCAGCTCAAAGTGGATGAGCTCTTGAGCTAGCTTGTCCTCTGCTTCTCCACATAATTTCAGCATCTTCCTGCAAGGAGAACAGTCAGATCTCAAGGGAGAAAGCAAGCAATAGATCAAGTTGATCCAAGAGATGTTCCTCAGAGGCAGGGCAGGGCAGATGTTGCTTAGAGTCACCTGAACCATGAGATGGGCAACAAATAAATCTGATAAACAAACAAACAAACAAAGAGTGTGCCATTCTTTAGACTCAGAAGGTTGCAGAGCAAGGAGGTTCTATGGTTTGTCACATTTGTGATTTTGCTACACATTTTCCCACTGAAAAGTCACTTTCAGTGATAAATAATCAGTAAAAATCGTGGATGGTAAGAAATGGCTACATGCTGTTCCAGTTTCATGCTCTGATTTATCCCTCGATTTATCTGACTTGAGGTTCTATGTTGGAGATCGATCATAATGGATTGTAAAGTCCTAAGCTAAAGAGGTCTGTAGGAAAAAGCTGTGGCTTATTTAGAATTAGTAGAAGCAATTCAAATGGGCGGAAGGGTAAATTATTTATCACAAACACTGTATTTGTGGGCTTATTCCCCCCCACCCCCCGAATGTGATGATTTGTACTTGTAAGTGCCTCCCCTTTTAGGAGGAAAAGCTGAAAGTGAGGGTCATAAAATTAATCATTTCAACCTTACCACAAGCACTCAACGTGTTTTCAAATGAACCAATTGCCCAAATGGAGCAACTTTATTGTGATTGAAACACCTTCCTAGATACTCCCTTCCCAAAGTGGTAGCTGTTCTGCAGACACTGGACTGGAATCTTACCCAAGCAGGGAATCATCTCCTAGGATAGCAGACCCCTCCATCAAGCACTGAGCAAGTGACGTCAAAGGCAATTTCTTCTGCAACAAAAGCAACTGTTGTATCATTTTTTAAATTAAAAAAAGAACCAATGACATCCCAGCCTTTTCATCTCTCATTCAGAAAACAAGTCTACTTTCACACAACCAGTATTTCGAGCCATTCACTTCCCACCATATTCTTGGAGAATTCATGCATATACATGAAAGTGGAAAGTCCCTTGAAGGGATATTTGCATCTTAATTCCTCTGCTTTCTCTTTTCAGGGTAAAAGAACCCTATTCCCTGATACAGGGGATACCAGGATCTCTCACCGAGCGCTTATCAGAATCTGATCCCTGCTGCCCTTGAAGACATGCCGTCAGCTTCTTGTGCGTGCTGTGGGAGACCTGCTTCACCAGCTCCAAACGCTTCTCCACCTGTGGAGGGACATCTCACATATCACATGAGAAAAATACAACTTCATCTCCCAGCATGCAACTCTCCTGAAGGTAAATCCTCTTCCCCAAGGTAAACTGCTCCTCAAAGTAAATCCAGGCTATGCATGGTCATTCCTTACAGATGTTTTCATAATTCAGTTACAATTTGCTTTCTGAAACAGGCTCTTTTTATAGCATGCTGAACTGTGCAAAATGAGAGGACATATCCCATTACTCCTTAACATAAGTATAACTTTAATGCCTAGACCTAGTATTATGTGATGCCATAATGTGGTATGCGTGACTGGGTACATCCTGACTTAAAGAAGTCAAGCGGAGTTTGTAGTTTACTGATTACAACAGATAAGCAAAAGTAAGCATATGTGGCTTCTTTGTGATTTCTTAGCTTATTCTTTGTTTGTTGCTGTAATTGACCTGATTAGTCTATAGAGGTATGAGGGAAGATCAGTTTTTTTTAAAGGAAAAATACTGACAAGACCAGTATCAACAAACAAGCACTGACAGCCATAGTTATTTTCCATATTGATTTATTGAGAAAACCAAGAATCTTACATTAAAACAACGGTGATTTTGCCTGAGTTGGCTTGCTATGGGTCCCGTCAGCCAAACAATGCCGACTGGCAGGTTCCTGTGCTAAAGACTTCTCTGTGGCAACTCTGGCCCTTTGGAATCAGCTTCCCCTTGAGATTAGGACCATCCCCACCTTGTTGGCCTTCTGAAAAGCCTTGAAGACCTGGCTTTGTCGGCGGGCCTGGAACTGACTACCTCTCCCTCTTGAATGTTGTTGATTGTTTGTTTAATATTTTAAATTGTATCAATTGTTTTATATTAAATTGTTGTTAGCTGCCTCGAGTTCCCCTTGACCGGGGAAATGAGGCGGGGTATAAATAAAATAAATAAATAAATAAATAAATAATGTTCAGCAATATATTCAGTCAGTCTGCCCTGGAGTTAACCTTTCTTGAAAATAGCATTCACTAGAAAGATATTGACTTGTCAAAAAGCCTATTCACATTTAGTAGAACGTTTTTTAAAAGAAATAAAAAACATATAATTTAATATTTTCTACTTACGGTAATCGTTTTCTAACTGAAATAGAGTTCAAATACATAACAGTAGTGTCTTTTAAAAAAAAAATTATTAGAGACCTTTCCCTTAAAACATCAACTTTATTCCTGAAACCTTTGTCATTCTTGGTCCCAATAAATTCTATCTAGAAGACTGTTTTTTTATTTCATGTGTGGCAAATTTCAGTATCGAACAATGGCAAGCATAAGGTACAAGAGGGAAAAAAACAGCATAGTACCTGCAAAAGATCTTCATTCAGAACTTCTGTTTTCTCAGCCCTAAAAAAAAAAGCAAAAAAAGTATAGTAAATCAAAATGACACAATGAATAGTTCGTCACAATTTAAAAGTGAAAACTGGAACTTAGAAACCTGGACAAGACCAAAGAAGAGCACAGCCTTCAAAGCTGATTGGAACATAAACCATTGTACAAAACAGGAGAAAACCATCCTATTGCTTGGTGATACTGCTAGTAGCCTATGACTAAGGCTAATTGCAACCTATATCATATATCCTATAGCAAGTGAGAATCAAACTTTTAGACATAACACTTACTGTTTACCCTCATCTTTCTCGACCTTCACAAAACTATAGCTGAAATGGACCTGGGTTTTGCAGGCTGTATGACCAGCAGTACAGAGTCTAGTGACAGAATTCAAAATATCTTCTTAAAGACTTCTACAATAACAAACAGTTCTACGAGTTTCCCTTAATATTTAGGAATTCTAGCTTGTAGAAAGTCTCCACCCCCCATATTCATATGGAATCATTTGTGGAATTCCCACAAATTATTGTAGTTCTCCCGCACTGTAGCTGGACAACAGATTGTTGGGAACAATAAGCTGACTCTAACTGTTTGGGGAGTGTTGTAAAGCTCTGATAAGCAGTATATAACATCTGAGTGCTATTGCTATCCATGTTGT
>JANHGC010000364.1:112115-124030 GCA_027560395.1 Boaedon fuliginosus | reverse complement strand
TCCGGGAGAGCCAGCCAGAAAGGGGAGCGAGCGAGCGGCCGGCGGCAGGGCCACCTTTGAGTCCAGTTCCGCGAAGGAAGCAACTGGAAGGGCCCTTCTTTCTCACGTACCGGGCCGCTCCAGGATAAGACCCTCCTTTAAGATCGCCCGGCTCTGTTCTTCCACCCCGCTCCGCGAGAGCCGCCGAAGAATCTGGTCCGAGCCAAGTATCCAAAGCGAACAAGTGCAGGCGCTTGGCGCTTCCTTGCTCGGAGAGCGCCGCGGGACGCCGCGCGGACTACCTGTGGCGAGAGATCGGTGCAAAGGGTCCGTGAGGGGGCCCGGTGTGTGTGTGTGTGTGTGTGTTCTAGATCCAAAGGCTCCCCAAAGGGGCCGGGAAAGAGGCCCAAATGTGGGTTTCGCTGGTCGTTCCCGACTCCCCGCGCCGAATTTCAGAAGCAGCGCGGAGGCTCGTATCTTAATTTCCTTTGATCCTATTTTCCCATCCCAAGGAAGGTTATCCCGACTAAAAGTTTGCAAGGAGGTGCAAGGGGCACTTTATCACTTCGAGGTGAATCTGACTGTTTCACGTTTTCCAAATAGAAGTGTAATCAAGGTTCTGGAGCAGAAAAAAGAAGCTGACTTTTAACTGAAGCCAGAAAGTAGATCCCAGCAAGCTGATGCTTCTGTTTTAGTTTCATAAACCTTTTGTGCTTGTCTTGCGGTCTTCCCAGTTTCCATGGGGACTCCTCTGAAACTGGCACTTCGTGGGTTGTGTTCTAAACGAATGATCTCTTCCATACGCCCTCTTTCTGCATGCGTACATATGCACATCACCCACAGTACTTGGTGCACTTAGAGACATCCTTGGAGCCACACTTTCCACACCTGCACTGTCTTGGGCATGGTATGTCCTTGCTACCGTTGTTTTGCTTCATGATGTTTCCTTCATCACATCCACAACCTATACCTGACACAGGTACAATTACAGATACAATTACAGATTAACAAGTGTTGGAAGGGACCTTGTAAATCATCTAGTCCAACCTCCCACCCCCACCCAAGCAGAACACGCTACATTATTTCTGATAGATGGCAGTCCAGTCTCTTCTTGAAAGCTTCCAGTGATGAAGCTCCCACAATGTCTGAAGGCAAGTTGTTGCATTGGTTGATTGCTCTCACTGTCAGAAAATTTCTCCTTATTTCCAGGTTGAATCTCTCCTTGTTGAGTTTCCATCCATTATTCCTTCAGGTGCTTTAGAAAATAGCTTGACCCCTTCCTCTCTGTCGCAGCTCCTCATATATTGGAACACTGCTATCATGTCTCCCCTGGTCTTTCTCATCACTAGACAAGCCGTGCCCAGTTCCTGCAACCATTCTTCATGTGTTTTAGCCTCCAGTCCCCTAATGATCTTGGTTGCTCTTCTCTGCACTCATTGTAGAGTCTCAACATTTTTATAGTGTGGTGACCAAAACTGGATGTAGTATTGCTTCCCTTTTAAGCAACAGATTGCTTCAGTTTTCACAGGACAAGGAGTCTGACACATTTCAGGACCCATTTGGTCAGGGTCATCATTAGAGAGCTTCCCATGAGTGGAATTGATCCTGAATTTACTGGTCACTTAGGAGTGGTGTGAACATTCTTCCTCCTCTGGAGTCTTTGACAAATGGTCTTCCAGAGCCACTCCACTGTGGCTCTGTGGGCAGCGGAGGAATTATTTCAAATTGGCTACTCCCATATGACTGCCAGTGGACCAGACTTACTTCTAATAGTGAAAATAGCTGCACAGTGAAATGGAGAGGGACCCTCAGAGCTTTCTCTCTGCTACTTCACAGCACTTCTCATGTCCAGCAGTTGTAGTTTAGGCTGCTTTTAGACACGGGTTCAGAACTAATTCCAAAATAGTATTGTTTTGCAGCTTCTGCTGGTAAGTTATCTCGAACGTACCTGCACAAAACACTTGTGTAAAAACAGAACAATTTTTGGTAGATGGTCAGTTGATGTCCAACCAAGAGAGTGGTTGGTGGGTGTTTCCCAGCCAACTGATGTTCAGTAGGAGGAGAAAGCAAGCAAGTCAGGGGAATCCAGAATTGCCTATCTTTAATTAGTCCCATACACCATAAATAAGGAAAGCACCATTTGTTGGTGTCATGCCGATGGGAGGATAGAAGTTGCCTGTGGGCAGTATATTTTAGGTTGGTATAGTTCTCTGCCAGCTCAAGCACTTTAACATGGGTGAAAAAAAGAAATCTGATTTATATTTGGAACAGACGTATTTCAGACCTTAAGGCCATATTTAAATAAGTTGTGTTTATAAGTCTTAAAACATATCTTCATGAGATTTATTCAAAGACCCATCCCTACTTTAATTCATAACCTCAATATTATTCCCTGATATTTTCAGTCTTATCTCTTAATGAGGTTGGCTCATCTCCAGTCAATAAGTGAAAACAGCCTTGTGCGGTCACTTAAAATACTAGAATATAAGTAATTTGGTTACCTCTTAATATTTGTTACCACCACACATTCAAGGTATATAAAGTTAACTTTATTCCATAACAGTATTCATTGTCTTGGAAGTTTAATAGCTAACCTGTTGCCAGGATGACCAGAGTTGTTTTGGAAGTGTTGAGAAGGATGGCCCTATGTCATCTCATCTGGCCACTTATCAAGATCAGTTCTATGGTTCTAAATGACATTGATAGATGTCCAATCATGGCAGGTTTGTGTACCCTCTTAGAGGGACTATTTCTGCTCTAGTGTTTCTAATTATACCTTTCACTTTATTTGTTTGAGAAACATATTTCCCTATGTTTGTTTACTTCACCTCTGGAATTTCTGATAAACTCAAATGGGTATGGCAAGAGGAACAGAAAAAGCAGCCAAGAAGATTTTAAAAAGTTACAGATCTGCAGTACATGCTCCAGTAATCAAATTGGTGGACATTTTCCCATCAGTAATAATATGCTTAGGGAGAATGGCAGCGAACCCAGTGGAGAAAACCAATGATGTTACCCGTAACATCTGGCACACACATAAATCTTGACAACAGGATTCAGTAAGGAGTCACAAGAGGGACAAAGTAGGGATTGGTAATGCGTATGTCTGGTTGATAATAACATTGTGAGATGTGGCAACACAATGGAAGGTGGATAGTTTTTTAACTTAGGAGTATCTCTAAATCTGGAAATGCACTCAATTACAGTTTTAGGAAGATATCAGGAATGGTGTTTATCCATCAAATAAAACTTTATCTAATTAGCTACCTTGAACAAAGAAATGGGCCACAAATTTGTAGTAGTAGTAGTAATAGTTGTAGTAGTAGTAGTAGTAATAGTAGTTTTTCCATGAATGTTTCTTTCCCAACACCTGCTTGTTTTCTGTTAACTGAAATGTGTCCAACTGAACGTGGAACAAGGTGTTCTCTGTGTATTGAAGTCCAATGGTTTATTCAGTAAACATGCCTGAAGTCATGTGTCTTCTGGGGGGGGGGGAAGGAGATGCAGGTAAATGACATCTGTCATGATACAAATTGCTTCATTTTGACATTAAGTCATTTTGGGTCATTCTAGTTTCTAATAGACACTGGGACTGCAAATAAAATTAAGTACGCATATTTATCACACACACACCCCAAGAATCTTTGTGTATTGTCTCATTGTGGTGGGGCTGTTCGTTCTTGGGAAGAATGAGGGAAGAACCCAGAGGTATGTCAAGGTATCCCAAACAGGGTCACCTAAAGTGTGGAGGTCATCCCATATATCCACCATTTTCAAGGAGAACATCAAGAATTCTTTGAAATTTAGAACTTCATTGATGGAGAACCAGAGGAACTGTGGGATGAATTTAAGGAAGTCATTAAGGGTGAATGTGAAGAGATTGCCAAAGATAAAAGAGAAGAAACAAACTGAAAGTGAGAACAAACTGGAATTTGATAAGATAAACCAAAGCCAGGCAAAATTGTACGCCGCCTCGAGTTCCCCATTGGGGGAAGAGAGGCGGGATATAAATCGAATTAATAAATAAATAAATAAATAAATAAAAACCTCAAGGAGAATCTTCACAAATAATTTCACAGAGTTTTAGAAAAGACAAGAAAGCAGTATTATAAGAATATCTACAAGGACTTTGAAGATGGGAACAGGCAGGTAAAAACAAGAAAAGTTTTCCAAAAGATCGCTGAACTCAAAAAGAAATTCCAGTTTGGAATACAGAATACCAATGGACAGATTCAAAAATTTGAAATAAAGATGAAAGGAGCATACAGAAATGCTATAAATTAGAGAAATCAACATCCTATATATCTTAGAAGATTTTTCCTATTTACAAGAACTTGGAGTACTAGAAAATGAAATCAGATCAGGATTCTTGTTACTGGATAGCTAGAGGAACTGATGAGATATTCCCAGAAATATGAAAACAAACACAATTGATAAAAATCCTAATTAAGTGATGCCAACAAATCTGAAGAATTAGCCAGTGGCTAACAGGTTGATCCACATTGCAATACCCCCCCCCCCAAAGGAGATATAACAGAATGTGCAAACTATCTCACAATATCCTTAATTTCACATGCTAGCAAAATAATGCTCACAATCATCCAATGCAGATTAGAGCCTTACATGAAAAAGAAGATGCCAGATGTTCAGGCTGGCTTTACAAAAAAAAGCTGGGGAACATGAGACGTTGCTGATGCAAGCTGGATAATTGAGAAAGCCAAAGAATATCAAAAAGAAGTCAGCATGTGCTTCATTGCATAATAATAATAAAAAAAGATTTTAGTTGTGTCAATCATGTCAAGTTATAGAATGTGCTTAGAAAAATGGGAATTCCAAATCATCTCATTTGTCCTCATGCAAATTCTGTATGCATCTCAGGAAACCACAATACAGGCAGAACATGGCAAAGCAGGCTAGCTTCAGGTTGACAAGTAAGATAAGGCTGTATACTCTCCTCTTATTTATTCAACCCATATGCTGAATGTACAATAAGGGAAGCTAGATGGAAAGAAGATATGTGTGGTTTAAAATAGAAGGAAAAAATATCAATAACCTGCGTGATCCTTCTGACACTACCCTGGTGGCTGAAAAGCAAAGAATTTGCAAATGCTAACAATAAGTGTCCATGGACACAGTAAAAGAGTGGACTAAAATTACATATTTTAAATGAAATATTTAAATAATGCAGTCTAGAAATATGCTGCAGACTAGTGCTTGGCGGAACAGCCTCCAAAGCCTCGAAAACCTTATTCACTTCATACCTACAAGCATCAGAATAGTGTGAACCCTGGTATTCCCTCTGATATTCTGTGAAATGAAAATTGGACTTTGAAGAAGCTGGATAGAAAAAGTATTTATGTTCTTGAACTTTGGTGTTGGAGAAGACTTCTGAGAATACCATGGAGAATACCAGCTAACAAAACAAGCAAATGGAACATTGAACAAAACAACCCAGAATTCTCACTTGAGGCACAGATCACCCGGCTCAAATTATCCTGCTTGAAACACATTATGTGAAGGCCTAGCTCTCTGGGGAAACTTCTAATGTTGGGAACAGTGGAAAGAGAAGAAAGGAAAGAGAAGAGGACCAAGGAGGAGCAAGAAGGATGAAGTGAATCACTCTGGGAAGGCTCGAAAGACCAGATTACAGATTTATCATCATTGAGAAAATCTATGTGGTTGCTAAGAATTAACACCAAGTTGATGACATAATAAACCAATCAATGCACATTTAGGTTTGGGAGACATTATTCATCTCATCTTCTTTCTAGCTAAACTGTTGTACATTTTTCTTTTTCAAAAAAAATTCTACATGGGATTTGTCCCACGCGCAGCAAAGTAACAGCTAATGTTTCTCATGCCGTTAAAATGTTGACATTCAACACACTAAAATAATACCTAATTTCCTAGTGTTCATTCGCATGTCAGATGTTACTGCCATTTTTTATATCATTTTTTTGAAAAATGAAGTGCAATAGACTTTGTGTCTGTGATCATTTTGCTGCTTTCTGGAAACAGCTAAAAGAACACACAGCAGTCAGAAGTGTTTAGTGTTATTAGCTGTCTACAATTTTAGGTGCATTTACTTGGAAATAAACCTCATGAAGCCTGGGGAGAGTTCTGAATACAGGATGACAAGACCAGGCTGTCTTTATTTTTACTAGCAGGGTTTGTTTGTGTCTGTAAGCTCTTATGTAATCATTTCAGCTTAACTTGTTATATGTACCCAAAACATTTTGTAAGAAAGTCTTGATATATAATGTAGCATATTGTGTGACCCTAGCTTTTTGAATAAACTACGATTAAGTGTGGCTAATCGCAGTCATGAATCAAGTCACAAAGACTTGAATATGAACTACCAGCCTGATCTTTCAATTTTTTTTTACTCAGTAGATATAAAGTCATTGATGGTTATAAATTAACTTTTGAAAAGAAAAAAAAATGGTTAGAATAATTTTAAACAGCCAACAGCCACTTGGTGCATACAATTTTCCAAATTCTTTCCCTTTAACCCACCCAACCATTTCATGTGGGGGCTGGAGAAATAGACATGCATGCCATGAATAATTATGTAAACAATCCTGAATAGGAAACACACCATGGGACATTTGTTTGCTTTTTTCCTTTTCGGAACAGTTGAAAAAAATGATATCTCTGGAAAACTTCACACAATCTTTTTGGATAGTAAAGATATCATCATTGTATCTCAGAAGGAGTTCTGTTTATGCTAACAAAGAGGAAAAGATATATTCTAAAACAGCCCTGAAAATCTTAGTAAACTAGTATTGGATAGAAATTCTGTTTAGCAAATTTACTTGAATTACAAAGCTTATAAAAAGAGAAATTCTGAACAGATTACACAGTTATGACAGAGCTAGCTCGGACAGGATATTAAAGTAAGAGCTAAAATATGAAAGATAATCTAAAATACTAAAATGCTAAGTAACTTAATTGCTAATATGTTAGATACCAAAATAGAGAATGCTAAATTCTAAACAGATTACACATATTAAGGTAAATCTGCTGAAATAAAATATAAATACAAATGCTAGCATACAACAGAAGATCTAAAATGCTGAAAAGCTGGATTACTTAATAGTTGATCAGCTGAATATATGAGAGACTAGAATATGGTACATTAAATTCCAAATCGGTTTCTTATGTTAG
Organism: Boaedon fuliginosus; assembly: GCA_027560395.1. Classification (NCBI taxonomy): domain Eukaryota; kingdom Metazoa; phylum Chordata; class Lepidosauria; order Squamata; family Lamprophiidae; genus Boaedon; species Boaedon fuliginosus. Next base: position 116,884 of record JANHGC010000364.1, on the reverse strand, counting down.
AATAAGCCTAGCTAAATACCATAAAACCAATAAATGCTAAACTAGTAAACTAACAAAAAGAGATTAAAATTAAATTGCTCAGAAACTTCAGGTAATTAAAAAAATATATATAGTAATAGTAATTTGGTAGACAATGTTCCATATCTAAAATACCTGATTCTAACTTAGATATACTGTATTGATAACACTACAAATAATCTTACTTTTTTTTCTTAGAAGGCTTGTAATGCCTTCTACATTCAAGAAAATGTAAAAGATTCTTTGCTAAATAAAATTCAACTTCTGGTCACTTCATGGAAACATCTATGCAATTTGATTGGTAATGGTGTGGACATGGCTTGCCATTATTCTTTTCTTTTCAAGTTCCCATACTTATTCTCAGTCCTAATTCCCTGTCCAAAGTATTAATGCCTGGCCCAGCTTGTCTTTCAAGTCCAACGTAATGGTATGTGGAAAAGACTTGGGAGACCCGGCCCAGAGATGCTGCCTAGGGAATGGTCAGATAAGAGACAGCATAGTCCACAGCTAGAGTTTGAGTGAGATGAGAGACTCAGGATTCCACTGCCCCCTTCTCAAGTTGTAGAGAATTGTGTTTTCTGTCTGGTTTACTTGAGAGGGTTGACGGTATCTCGTCCCACAATTTTACCTATCAGACTCATGGAAGCATGAAAAGACTCAAGGCCTTAGGGGCCTTAGTGTTAGCTTTTACAGGCAGATCAGACAGGAAACATAACCAGATGTGTTAATTATACTTTACTATAGATGTACACTTAAACTGCATTAACAGAATCTTGCAAATCTGTTTCACAGCCTGAGAAGTGAGGGAGGTTCTTTTCTGAATCTCTTTCCCCAATAGGCAGCTATGGGCTATGCCCTCTTGTATCTGATAATTCCCTAGGCAGCATCTCTTCTCCCCTCATTATCTCTCAATGTCATTCCAACATACCATTATACTTAATAGTATTTTAAAAAAATACATTTTGTGGATCACAATCTATCTCATCATATAATATTGCCAACAATCTTATGTCGGACTGTTTATTTATTTATTACAGTACATTCAGCCCTGTTCCAGGACCCTGAGTGGCTTACAATCCACCATCCTACAACAATAAATATAAGAATACTACCAATATACCAATAAAACTTAGATTTAAAAAAATACCAAAATAAAACGTATGACAATAACAAACAAAAGGCAACAGATAAACAACTGTTTTAGCCCCATAAACTGGGAAATAAAATGGTACTCACTGATTTTTTAATACAAAAGATAGTTATGTGTCCAGTTAAGTGACCAATCTACCGTAAATGTACCCTTGAGTGTTTGCAGCTGTACTTCAAATACAGGCTCTTGCATCAATTCAGTTGTAAAGCAACATACCTGGTTACAACCAAGGTCGTGTGCATACCACCTTCCCTGCCTTACAATCTTGGCTGTCTTGGAGTTATAACATACATGAAACCTGGACAGCAAATCTGATGAAACCACATCTGTATCCTCACTAAACCAGAATTATATAATGCGTACAAGATTTATGTGTTCATTCTCCTCTGAAGCATGGATAACTATCATCTTGTTACGTAAGGACCTAGCATTCACCAACAAGAGTCCTTATGGTGGCACTTAGCAGTGTGGTCTCCTGTATCCTGGGAAGTGAAAGTTGGGTAGTATGACTTTCCCGGACTCTTCCCCTGATGCTTCTCTGCGTGTCAGTTGAAAAGAGGATGACCAGTCCCTGGCATATCCGGAGCGGTATGGTCAGGGTTTATGAGTCCAAGTGAGGGGGAGTGGTTGATAGGGGAAAATGGATCAGTAGCCAACTGAGAGGGATTGGCTGAAGCAAAGCTGCAACAGGACAGCTCTGAGGCTTCAGGTGGGGAAAGCATACAGCTGCAGCCGGTAAGTGATGAGGAAAAGGAACTGCCTTCTGCAGTGATGCAAGAACATGAAGGGCAGAGAAAAAGCAGGATCAAGGAAGCCTTGTCCCTCTTGATGGGCTGCAGTGGAAGCTGGATATTTAGCACAGAAGATAGGTGGACACAGTTCTGGGAACAATGTGTTCATTTCCTAGCTGCATGTTTCCTGGTCATTGTGATTCCTGCCTTGCTTTGTATTAACATGGTGCTTTGACTTTGGAATCGCGAACCCTCTTGTATTGTGGATTTAATTTTGCCTGGTGGATTGGTCTTGTTTGGGACATTTCAAGTTATGAACTCATTGGCCGTTGCTCTGTGGAATACTATTGGTCTGCTTTTGGCTGGACTTAATTGGGACAGTCCTGGATTTTTGATGAAGGGAATTGCTGGGGAATATTAATAAACCCACTAAACTGTGTGTGTGTGTGTGTGTGTGTGTTTGTGTGTGTGTGTGAGCATAGATAGAAGGGACTAGAATAAAACTGCCAGTTGCCCTCTTTCTGAATTGCCAGTCCAGTGCCCTCTTAGATTAATTCCTTCTACCCCTTGCTGGGGTTATTTGCTCCTTGCCATCATTATCCGCTTGAGACCACATGGAAAGTTTAGGGGATTTTTTCCCCTTGTGTCTTCTCTTGTTTTCTCTTTCCCTCAGTACCCTATGCTCATCCTTAATGCTTCTTTCTCCTTATCTCTTTCTCCTACATGTCCACTTTCTAACTACTTAAAATGTTATCTCAAATCACATCTTTATTTATTTATTTATTTTTATTTATTACATTTTTATGCCGCCCAATTCCCGAAGGATTCTGGGCGACTTACAGCATGGATAGCAATAGCACTCAGATGTTATATACTGCTTATCACAGCTTTACAACACTCCCCAAGCAGTTACAGAGTCAGCTTATTGCCCCAACAATCTGGGTCCTTGTTTCACCGACCTTAGAAAGGATGGAAGGCTGAGTCAGCCTTGAGCCTTGTGGGATTCAATCTGACAACCTGCTGAACAAGTCAGCAGAGACTGCAGTGCTGCATTTAACCATTTCGCCACCGAGGCTCAGTGGGTTAGGGTTAGGGTTAGGGATGACATGAGCATGAGTAGGGCCACAAGCAACCGTGACGATGCTCATGTGAGTGGGGCTGTGCATGTGCGCGGAGGTATGCCCACATGCCAGCCACTCATGCGGCCTGGTAGCTATTAGCATGTCGCCCAGTAGTGGGCCACAGCTCACGGGTTGGGGACCCCAGACCTAAAAAAACAGAACAAGGGAACAAGGGAAATGATGAAAAGACATATGAAGGAATTCAGTTGTACCTGCTCAAGGCTTAATTTTCATTTGGGATTAAAAGTCCTTAAAGGTAAAGGTAAATTAGAGCTGCGATGGCGCAATGGTTAGAATACAGTACTGCAGGCTGCATCTGCTAATCACCAACTGCCAGCAGTTTGGCAGTTCAAATCTCACCAGGCTCAAGGTTGACTCATCCTTCCATCCTTCCAAGGTGGGTAAAATGAGGACCAATATTGTTGGGGGCAATAGGCTGACTCTTTAAACAGCTTAGAGAGGGCTGTAAAGCACTGTAAATTGGCACGTAAGTCTAAGTGCTATTGCTATTGCTAAATGTTCCCCTGTCTGATTCTAGTGGGCAGTCCGTTTCTCAGCTGAAGACCCCAACATTGCCCAAGGATACTTCTGTGGTCATATGGCCAGCATGACTATACACCGAGGGACATGGAAGGCTGTTACCTTCCCACCGAAGTGGCACCTACTTAGCTACTGGCATTTGCATGCTTTCGAACTGCTAGTCTGGCAGGAGCTGGGGAAAGTAAAGGGGAGCTCACTCCATCCTGCAATACTTGGGTCTCAAACCTGAGCTGTCTGCTTTCCAGATGACAAGCTCAGGATCTTTAATCAGTGAGCCATCGCCCCCTCCCCCGCCAAGAGTTTTTAATCCACAGTCTTTATGACTGGTGCAAAATCAATCAAGGTGGTCAAGAATGGTTTGGAACTTCCTTTTCCTTGATCATTAATGTTAATCTGTTCATATCTGCACATTCTAATATTTTATTAATTACTATATTTTCATCTGGTATTTTCACTTTTTTCCATTGTTGTGCAAATACAATTTTAGCTGCTGTCAATACATGTACCATCAAATAAGTATCATCCTTACTATATGTCTTAGGTATTAATCCCAATAAAAATATTTCAGGTCGCATTTCAATATATTGCATTGTCATTTTTTCAAGCCATTCTCTTATTTTCAACCAGTATTTGATTCCTCCATCCGATGGGCTCTTTGCAAATTAAGCCTCCCCATGCTTCCCAACTTTTAGCAAAATTGTCTAAAATACTCATCTTCCTGCTATAAACCCCTTAGTAACTATTCTGGTGTTGTTGTTTTTTTAGGGTAAATTGTTAAACCACCAGTGCTGACATCCACTGCCAGACGCAAGGGTGCGTAATAGAGCGATGGTTGTCCACCTTGGCTGTCTGAACACGTGTGGACTTCAACTCCCATAATCCCCCCCAGCCGGCATTCTGGGAGTTGAAGTCCGCACCTCTTCAAACGGCCAACGTTGAGAAAAACTGTAGTATGCTGTGATTTTATTTATTTGTTTGTTTGTTTAATTTGATTTATACCCTGCCTCTCTTCCCCGATCAAGGGGAACTCGGGGCGGCTTACAACGTATTAAAAATACAACGGATAAAACAGATTTAAAAAACAATTAATACAATGGTAAAATAACAAGATACTCTGCTTCTGAAATCAAGTTGATGTTTCATTTAATAACAGCAGCGAGATTGTTAGGGGCGCAGTGCTGGAAGAAAGACGATCTACCCACCATAGAA
>JANHGC010000364.1:33486-47120 GCA_027560395.1 Boaedon fuliginosus | reverse complement strand
CCATCCATCCCTGCATCCGTCTACCTATCTATTCCCCCATCTATCCTCCATCCTTCCATCTATCTCTCCTTGCTCTCATGGCCAGCTTCACGTGTTGTGTGAATCCAACCATTTGGGCTGTGGAGAGGGAGTGGAGGCTGACAGGCAAAGCCAAGTGTTGGAGGTCCATGCAAAATAAGGCAACTTCAACTTTGATCCTGTCAGGGAGACCCCCCTTCCCTCTCCGTCTCCCTGTCTCTCCCATCTCCCATGGTGGGGGACCTGGGCAGCCTGAGTGCAGCTGCCTGCTTGGAGGTGAGCAGCAAGCAAACAAATGTAGCTCTCCAGCTGGGACATGGCAGGGCAGAGCCCTGCCTGCAGCTGGCGAGAGTGGATCAGACAGCGTGTGCACATTATCCACTGGCGTGAAGGTGCCCCGTCTCCGCTGCTGCCGTAAAAAGCCACTAAGAAGAGTGTGAAGCAGCGAGGTGAGGAAGTGTGTCGTCTGGAGGGAGTGAATGAGTGGGTGTGCAGGAGATGAGATGCATGGAGTGAGTGAGGAGACCTAGTCACTCCCTCCCTCACCTCGCCATCAGTTTCAAAATGGCGCCTCATTTTGAAATCTGCACATGCGCAATAGGGAGTTGCTACTTTTTACTGAAGAGTGTTCTCTTTGCTCCCCAAAAAAGGGGGCAAAAAGGCCCTCTACCTTTTGGTGACTCCGACAGTGCTCATCTTATTATGCTTTCCTATCTATCTGCCAAATTTGAGCTAGATTGGTGCAGGACTGAAAGTTTGTATAGAGCACATACAAACACACTTCCTCACCCCACATCTCTTTTATAGATATAAGATGACACATTTCAGCCTTCAAATCTAACAGCAAACTCTGTATTTTCTACAGAGCACATTCTACAATATTTCCCTTTTAAGGTACAAGTTGTTAAGACAAGTTTTTTTTTTTAAAGAAATCATTTCTGGAAGATATATATTCATTTTTATTTTTGCAGTTGAAATCTCATTTTAAAAATAAGTGTTATTTTGAGTTCTGCTTATAGAGTTTGGGGGAGACTCTAGCCAGAGATTTACTGGAATTAAAATCTAGCGGAAGTCCTCTTGCTGCCATATGTTGGAAATCTAGAAAGTACCCAGCCAAACTGTTCAGCTAAGTCAGAATTATGTTCAACCTCTAATTAAGTCTATTCTCTAAAAGCTATGAATTGCAATCATAAGCCTTTCCAGTTGTACTTTAAAACTGAATTGTTCATGCATTTCATATTCTCTTTTTCCTGAATCTAGCATTTTCTCCTGACCTTCCCTGAACATAAAATCTATAGGCCTTAAACTAAATGCAGCTCTCTCACACTGAATGTTCTCAATCACTTCGTAACATCAGAGAGGCTGCAGAGTGATTTTCAAAGGCATGCATCTTTAGCCATTTCCTGAGTGTTTGCTTAGACAAGCATTTTGCAGCATTTCAGGTTTGTTCTATAATGAACGCAACAATTTAGGCAATGGTGTTTATGCACATAAATGAAAACCCAGCACATTCCTTTGTTGTAGTTCTTATTAGTGTACTTTAGCTATCATAAAGTATCCCACAAATGGATTTTGAATTGAAATATGAAAATTTTAAAAAATGCCTTCCAAAGTGTTGATACGAAGTCATACTAGGTTATGGGGAATTTGAATCTTGATTCTGGATCTTCCTAGTCCATCACAATATATTTTGAGAACTTTACCTATTTGGTGATACTATGACAGAATAACTTAACACTTAGTACATATAACTAATTGCCTGATGAAATTATAGGGTTGCATGCTCAAGCTAATGTTATGCTGGCAAAGCACAGTTGCATAAAACAAGCAGATTTTCTACAGATAATGTGACTTCCCTGGTTGTTTTGGGGAGAAATTTGGCACAAATTCAGCAAAGCACTTACACCTACATGGAATTAAAGATTTTGTACTGTTTATCACTCGAAGTGGTCATTCATATAAAAACATCTATTCTCAATATTTTAACAGCTCAATCTACTACCTATGAAGGTCAAGCAAGAATAACAAAACAACCACCACCAATAAATAACAGAGCAGTGCTTAACAGTGACAAAACAATGTAAAAGACATGAGAAAAAGGGCATATAACTTTGATTTACAAAGAAGGAAATAATAGAAAGAAATTTCAGTCACATAGATCTATTTTTTCATTGAATTCAGATTATAGGTTATTTACCACAGCATTAACTAGACACATAAGGAAGTGCATTTCCAAAACCATACATACAGATCACATAGGTTACATTGCAAACAGGAAGATGAAAGACAGTCATACATTTTAAATTAATGCATTGGTATATAACAATAAAAAGAAAAATAAAGCTGAAAACAAAACCAATGACAACAGGTAGAACAAAAAGCTTTCCAATGAAGATACTGAAGTGGTGAATAACTTGTACCTTTTAGAATCAACCATCAACAGTAAAGGAGTCAAGTAAAGTCAAACAGTAAAGCAGTCAAGAAATACAGTACAGACTAGTACTTGTTAGAACAACCATCAGTGTCCTATCCCAGGCCTCATACTCGCACACACACAGTCAGACAGAGACAGAGTTTGAGGCTTTACAGTATTTGGTTTTAAAAATATACATCAGCAATAGGCAAGGCAGGTATACAGATGCATACAGGCTCAAAGAGTCCCAAATCATTGGAAACTGACAGGCAAAATTTCACTAAGCAAAAGTTCCAAGCAACAGGCAGAAGCATTGCCAGGGCACATTCCAGAGGCTGTACTGACATTGTAGATTGCCAACCAATCCAGGTTCAAAAGTACAGATTTTCCACAGTTAAGAGTTCAGGATGCAACAAAGGTCCTAGATAATCACAGGTCTCCACAGGCAGGTGACCAAGTGATGTTACATACATTACATCATGACATCATTGCATAAAGAATGCATGATATGCATTTATATAATTTCACAATGATGTCATGATATATATTATGCCACCTGTCTTGTGGCTTCTACTGGAAGCCCTTCTTTGGGTTCAAGTCCCAAAAGCATTTTAAACCCTAACCCCTACAATAACACTGTCACCTATTGTGAGTGGATGAGACAAAATAATCATTTAATAAAATATAAGCTGCAAAGGTTGCTTACCATCAGCTTCTCTGACTTCCCACTTTTACCTTTGTCCCTTCTAAGCAGTTAGGCACAGTTCAAAACAAAGCATTGACCTGTAGGTCCAAATTATATGTATGTATGTATGTATGTATGTATGTATGTATGTATGTATGTATGTATGTATTCTGAGAGTATCTTTGGAAATGTTCTTGCAAATCAAATGCCTGAGATAGATCTTTGGTTTGTAACATGAGAGCTTCCTATTTAATATTTCCCAGGGTTTTTTAAAAATTAAAATAATTTTTTAAACACCCATGTTTAGTGTTTTAGCTTGCTCCAAAACTTCAAGTCCTTAGTTATGGGAAAGAGGGACTTCTCCCAACAGGTTTGTGAGGTAGCACAGACAAAGTGAATGTGACTGACCCAGAGCCACTAAATAAGCTTTTGTGGTTGAAGAAAGAGTTGAAAATTTGATTTTCCTGATACCGACTCAACACTGTAATATTTATACTGCTTATCAAACCAGATGCAACATGATGACATTCTTCCAAAATGTGATGGCATCCACAAGGAGAGACAAGAATTATAATAGATTACTGGTCCAGCATATGTGATTCACCAGTCACACTGAAAAAAAAAAAACATATTCTCCTTGCTATTATTTACATTTTATGTCATTGCTTTTCTATCCACTGCAATTGCCAGCAAGTTGGCAGGCTTCTCACAGGTTTGTATTGTTTGTTTTTTGTTTTGTTCCAAGTAAATTGCCTTTTGCAATTAATGAGGATTCTATCAATGCCAATGGTGTTCAAGTAATGCTCCGTATGTTTTCAAACTGTACCCAAGGTTTCTATGACTATTGGGACTACTTTTGCCTTTTTGTTCCACAGTTTGATTTGTATTTGTCAGTTTTTATATTTTCTGATTTTTTTTCCAGTTCTTTCTTTTCTATGCTGCCTTCAGGTATTGCAATATTCACTATCCAGACATTATTCTCTTTCTTATCAGCAATTAGGTCTGGGGTCTTGTGTGGCGGGTACTTGTCTTTTTAATTCTAAAATCCCAGACACTTGGCTTCTTCATTTTCTATTATTTTGTCTATTTTATGGTCCCATCGGTTTTTGCTTGCAGGCAAATAATATTTCTTACAGATCTTCCAATGCTCTGTTATTGTTACTTTGTCATGTCATTGTTTGTAATGGGTCTGTGTGATCTTCTGGCAGCAATTAACTACTGTTAGATAGTAGATAGTAGATAGTCTGCTGTAGATAATCTGCCGTGTTTTCAGTTTCTTTGCAGAAATGGCAATTGTCCTCTGTTGCTATCAGACAGCCATGATAGCACAGTAGTTAGAATGCAGTACTGCAGGCTAACTCACTGCTCACTGCCAGGAGTTCAATTCTGAATGGCTCAAAGTTGACTCAGCCTTCAGCCTTCCAAGGTCAGTAAAATGAGGACCCAAATTGTTGGGGCAATATGCTGAGTCTGAAAACTGCTTAGAGAGGGCTGTAAAGCAGCATGAAGAGGTGTATAAGTCTGTGCTGTTGCTATTGCTATCAATTCTTGCTTTCCTTGCATTTGCTCTTTAGAGTCAGTGCTGTGCAACATTCAATAAGTCTTCATGGTGTACTAACTTCAGTGCACCCTCTTCCCTGTCTTCAGATACTCTGTGAATGCCCTTTTTAATTCTCAACTGCCTAGTATATTTTCAACATTTCAAAGCCATCAATGTTCAGGCAAATGTTATTTCTTATAGATATTCCAATATATTATTATTATGGTTGTAGCACAGCCAGATGTTTAGACTATATTTGGTTTTTATGATTATTATTTTGAATTTTTAAAAACTATGTTCACTGCCATGAGTTGTATCAGCAGGATAGAAGATCATAGAAATTGAATAAACTAAAAATACAAAAAGAAACAAGTAAAATAAGCTATTTTAACAAGTTCACAGAAAGTGGCCGAAGTATGTAATGAGAAATAGTATTTCCTTAGGGACTAAGCATACCAAAGAAGGAAAAGCTAAAAGGAATATGAAAGTCCTTTATTGCAAAGCACTACATGATTCATACCAAACTTCAGCTAAACCTCATTTATCTAAATGGTTTGAGAGAGACTGCCAAATAATGTTAGATAAATTGGAGCACTAAGTCCAGAATATATTTAGATTTGGTGGGTAGGGGAATTTGATATTAATTAGGAAAAATCCATACAAAGGTTTATTTTTATTTCTGAATTACAAGAATCCAACACAACATGCTTCTTCCTCTTAGAGACATGACTCTGGGAGGCCTCCAGTGTATTGTTCTGAAGACTGTTCCATTTGGATAGGTTTAGGTTTGTAAAGTCCACCATAATGTTGAAAGCTTGTCCATGTTTCTTACATGTTGCCAGCCTTCCCTGGTAAACCAGACAGGAAACAAGGCTAAATATGCGAATTCTACTTTACCTAAGGCTACATTAACACAATCTTGCAAGACTGCTAATACAAATATCTACTGTCTCTTTTACACTCTGAGAAATTAGGGATGTCCTTTCCAGTGGCGGGTTTCAAATAATTCCACCACTGGTTCACAGAAAATGTGAGCATGTGTATGTGTGCATGCATAGCTTCTGTGCATGTGCATGCGCACAGCTTCCATGTATGCATGGCTATTACCACATGATGAGGCTCGACTGAGCAGCCTTTTGGGGCCTCGTCCCCTCCATGTTTGCTTTCTGGAGCAGCGGCTGCTTCTCTCCACACTGCTGGGAGAGTGTCTTGTGCAATTTAGCAGCTGTGACCCACTGCTTTCCTCTAACTCCCATCTGCAAAACACTGCAGTACAGAGAAGAAGCAGCCATGTTGAATGCTGTTTTTCTCAGCTGTAGTACTTTATGGATGGGACTTAGAGGAAAGCAGTGGCTCACAGCTGCTAAATTCTACAAGATGCTCTCCCAGCAAGAACAGCAGTGGAAAGAAGCAGCTGCCAACCTGGAGAGCAGATGGAGCATCTCTGTGAGCGACTGAGGCTCTGCAAGGGACAGAAGAAGCAGCTGCAAGTTCTCTGCTGCAGTGCTTTCTGGATGGGACTTCTTACAGGTAAGAAGAGCCATCCAGTCCATTCCCAAACTGTTTTGGCTCTCCTATAATCCATGCTGCCCCCCTCCCACCACATCCATTTGGCCTAGTGTAGCTGGCCGCAGACAATAAAAATTGCTTTGGCCTGTGGGGCCATAGTTTGAGGTGAGAGGAGGACAGCAGCATGCAAGTGGAGGCCCGGGGCAAGGCTAGAGCCATGGAACGGTGTGTTCCCTGACCTGGCCAAAGTGAAAGGCAAACTGGAGGAGGCTCCAGGGCAAGGCCAGAACAGGGGAACAGTGCATTCCTGGGCCCCAATCTGAGGTGAAGGGGGAGCAGGTGGTATGCTTACCTTTGGTGAGTAGAGAGGGTGAGGTGCAGAGGCAAGGTACAGAGATTAGCTGAACTGCATGAAAAAATCAAGATATATAGGGCATGGCGGGGCATGGTGGGTGGGGCCAACCAGTGGTGCGATTTGCTGGTTCTCTGAACTGTGCAGAATCATTACTACCGGTTCAGTAGAACCAGTCTGAACCAGCTGAACATCACCTCTGGTCCTTTCTGAGTTTCTTTGCCCATTATGCAGCTGCAAGCTGTGTCCTCCCTTATCTGATCATTGCCTAGGCAACATCTCTTCCCCCCTCTCTGTCTCCCAAAATCATTCCCACATACATACAAGCTACTTCCAAACCTGCTTTCATGGCATAAATCTGTTAAAACGCTATGGACTTGGTTTTATATGTTGCAGATTCTAATTTTCTAGGCATGCTGCTCTCCACCTATTAAAAATCCTGCTGCTCCTCCTGCTCCTCCTCCTCCTCCTGCTCCTTCTCCTCCTCCTGCTGCTCCTCCTTCTTTTCTTGCTCTTCTACCTTCTCTCCCTCGTCCTCTTCCTCCTCTTCCATTCTGTAGAGCAGAATTCTCAAAGCTCACAATCCAGTTTGGAATTGGGAACCTGGATAATGAGATTTCAATATTTGTGGCTTATTGGCATCCTTACAGCCAATCACCCATTAGATTTATTAGGCAATCCATTTTCCAAAGCAGGAGTGCCGTTTTTGTTTCGATCTTATAATAGGAATGAATGATTTTTCAAGCAGGCCCAGTCTGCTAATCAATTGTTCACTAAGTTACACTGGGATGCCTTTTTAAAAAATTCATTTCTTTATAGGGAGAAAACATACCCCACAGTTTTGCCTGTCATCACAATGAAGTATGTATGGACAGTTATATCAACCCAAAGTTCAGTCATTAGTGAGGTCATCAAACCTGGGTCTAGAAAATGGGTCATTGTTTTCAATTTTTTTAAAGGATTGTTTTTAAAATTCATAATGACAACAATGTTGGTGGTGGTGATGATGATTAAGCATTCAGTTTTCAAGTGATTAAGGCAGCTTTCTGAGAAAAGTGGTCATTAGACCATAAACTTATGCTTCCTAAGAAATTAAGTTCTTCCAAGTAGTTTGATAACAGAAAATGTCCTTGTGTTTGGAACCGTATAGTTCAATGTATACATGCACATAAAAATGACTTTTCTTTGGTCCAGTATAGTAGCTATTGAACAAATGTGTTGCACCATATTAAATGTAAAGGTTCCCCTCGCACCTACATGCTAGTCGGTTCCTGACTCTAGGAGGTGGTGCTCATCTCTATTTCAAAGCCGAACAGCCAGCACTGTCCAAAGACGTCTCCATGGTCATGTGGCTGGCATGACTAAATGCTGAAGGTGCACAGAACGCTGTTACCTTCCCACCAAGGGTGGTCCTTATTTTTCTACTTGCATATTTTACATGCTTTCAAACTTGGCAGAAGCTGGGACAAGTAGCACCATATTATTATAGCATAAATTGTTGTGAACTCTTGTCTTGAATAAATATGCTAAAAAATATGGCTAAAAAAACACATCTTTAGCTTATTTTAATAATCTGAATGCTTATTATAGCAGTCCAAGTGTATTCCAATGCATAGCCCAATGTTTTGAGAATAGGTTTTCTGATCAGTTAGTGTAATATGTAAAATATGTATCACGCAACAACCTTTTAGCTTTTTGTTTACTTCTATGTAAGTATATGATGGTCCAATCCATATAGAGTCCCTTCATAAATCATTATCTTGTTTAAACATGGAGGATTACAAATTAAAGAAATAACAACCCTTTATGAGTAGAATTAAACAAAACAAAAATGACATAGGAGTCAACATGATTATGCTTAACTGAATAATTGGAATGGGAGTAATCTTTTATTGTTAAATAGCTATAAACAATAAAGGGTTTTCATGTTTCCACATTTTTAGAGTGGTCAATTTCTACACAATTCAGAGTGATACAGAATAGCTAACTATCTTGTCTTCCAACTTTAGTCCATTCAAATACATCCTTACTAACATACAGAAACATTTTTATTTATGTATACCAGCTGTTTAGTTCACAATATATAAAGCAACCCTTGTCTATCTACTCAAAAATAAATCCCACTGGGTTCAGTTCCCATGTATATAAATGTAAAGCAACAAGCTGCATAAGTCTAATTAAACTAGTCCTGAATCTATCCAAAGAAGAAAATAGAAATTCCTTTTAGGGGAACAGATTTCTCTCTAGTTCAATTTCCTTCTAAATTTAGTTTTCTAAGTTTGCACAGGACCTTGAACCATAAACTGACCATAGAAACTCTGTTTCAGTAATATACTAGGCCAGTGTTGATGAACCTATATCACGCGTATCAGAAGTGGCCTTCTTTGCAAGCATGAGAACTGTCACCCCATCTCAGCTTCACCGCACATGCGTGCATGCCTCCTGCCGATTCTGTCGCGAAACGGGCCCTCCCACCTGCCCCTGTGCTATAGTCATCTTTCTTTCCCTCTTCTAAAGCCCAGCTGTTTGGTGTGGCAGCGCACCTCAGCTGTTTTTTGGCTCCAGCAGAAGGCTAGTATTGCAAAGTAACACACACACAGAGCACACGTTTGGTGCGGATGCGCAGAGCAAACCAGTTGGGTGGGGCCTGTGCAATGTGCATGCATTGCATTTTGGGAGTTTGTGCACGTGCACACTTTGGGCACTTGGTGCTGAAAAGGTTAGTCATCACTGTGCTAGGCTAAATGTGGTTGATATTCAGTATGTTGTACAATACTGGTAGTAGTTTTTGGGTGCATTTTTTAAAAAATTGGATGATTATTATATCATGTTTACTTACAGAAAGGTAAAAGCAGAAAAAAAATATTATGTTAGGGTTATTGCTCATTCGATCCTGGAAGATTAGAGACTGTCCAGCTAGGATACTACACTAATCTTCCTTTTTCCAGGCACACTGTAAATATACTGTATGTGAAGTTTTGGATCTAGCAACTCATTTTACAGCAATTTTCTTCTATGTATAATTCATGCAGGAACCCACAAATAAGGTTCTTTCGAGTAAAAAGCCTCTGGGAACTGTATCAGCTAAAACTTTCAATAGCTGCTACATGACCTCCAAATAGAGCCTTCTTTCAGCTGCTTGCTCAATCAAATCATCTTCTTTTCAAATCTGCCTAATATCATCTTGAATTTGGAACAAGGGAGTCACTACGCAGTTTGTATGAAAAGGAAGGTGATGGATGAACAGCAAATGGGAACATGGAGGTGAACTTTCCTTGGGTAGTTATGGCAACTGTCAGAATTATTAGATGGAACTATTATTTATCTTGCCACCAAATTTCAATGGTGTGATTTTTTTTTTGTAAGAGTAAAAAAAAGGGGGGATTTGGATGGGCATGTGACCTATGAATTGTCACTGCTGCTCTTAGAGTTCCTCTAAAAATCTAATGAAGACAAGAAGCTGATGGAGTTCTAATGAACCCCTGTCTTATCCTTAATCTATCTGAACATATAAAGAAAAAAAGAAAAACCTCACAGTGACCTGGGTTATTTAATAGGAACTAGTTAAAGATTGGCATTTGTAAAGTGGAAGTCTGCTTTTGAAATTGCCAACACTGCAGGTAGCTTTGTCAATCTTATTCAGCACCACAGTGGGGTGATGCTCAGTTAACCAGAGACAGAAAGGTAAAAGCTGTGCCAGAATGACTTCTGGCTCTCTTCCTGTTTTTTGCTGTTGTTTTTTTCAAAACTCACCCCAAGCAGGTTTTGCTGGTGATCTGAGGTAGACAACTTTAGCTGGAACTTATTTTCTGTCCTGCTGACATAACTGTTCTACATCGGGAAGATGCTTTCCTGGCTGAAGCTGCCATTCTTCTGGTGAGACACATCATCCGTCAGAGAGAACATTAAACCATTTACAGTGAAGGCCAAACCTATTAAAATGAGATCCATTTGGGGAATATTGCACACAAAAAAAGGCTGGTCTTTAACATTAAGAGCAGCAGCCTATTTCCTGCACTCAGCATTTCCATTTGAAAACAGGCCTGCTAAATGACTCTTCTGCAAGCATTCTCATTTGCATCCCCAAGAGAAGGCCTACAGTCCATGCCAGGGCATTTACTGTATCTCTTGACTGCAGCCTCATCAATTTTTCTTCTTGTCAGGGAAGAAAAAAAGTTAACCAAACAGATTAGTAATTCTGATTAACTGCAAATGGCTTAAGCCCAGAGGTGTCCCCGTGGTGCAATTACCAGCCTCCCCCTTCACAGCAATACAAGAACTATTGGTTTATGTTCATGTAAGGCTATGATTCTGCAATGACTCAGTTCTCAGTACCCAGATATTTGCAGCTAGACAGGCTCTCACACCAAGAGGAAAAAACCTCTTAACTTCATGGACCAATCCATAAAGGTGTAATCCCAAAGATTTTTTGTTTTATCAGGGAAAATATATATAAAAAAAAAATAGGAAAAAATCTGGGTTTTTTTTTGTTTTTTAATGCACAGTTTCACTTGAAACCACAGCACAGTCCTAACTTAATATGGCAAACAATATTCCTAGCATTTAGTTTCATTTGGAAGAAGAGACCCTGCCTGACTGCTTGGTGGCCCCCATGTTTGCTACTTCTCAAGCACTGCAATATTTCTGTGAAATGAGGACCATCAAGGGAAAAGATCATAGTTGAAAACAATTGCTATATCTGTATAAAATTGCTGTATAAAACTGTAAAAGTCAGCATAGACTGAAGAAGCATCAGCCAGAGACTGTCTGCAATTCATTGCCAGTACTTCCAAGAAACAGCTAATCACACCACAGAGACACAACATAGGTATAACTAGTCAAAGGAAAACCTAAAGTTCCTTTCCAGGGTGATCTGCTTCCCTTGGAAGTCTCCTTATCAGAAAATGAACCTAAATTCTGAGATGTGGACCTTGCTATATGCTTGAGTTGAAAGGTTCTGCATACTCAGGAGGAGAAATCAAACTCCATTAAGCTCAGGTGAGTTTGGAAGAGTGAGGAATAGGGTTGGACAGTTGTGGAAGGCAACCACATGCAACTGCTTAATGGACTTGAGGGCTGAGACAATATAGATCAGGGATCTTCAAACTTGACAAGTTTAAAACTTGTGAACTTCAACTCCCAGAATTCCCCAGGCAGCCATGCTGACTGGAATTTTGGGAGTTGAAGTCCACAAGCCTTAAAGTCACCAAGTTAGGAAACTCTTGGTATAGATGCATGTCTCCTTTCTTTTCTTCAAATTCAAAGTATAGCATATACGTTAATTTGATCTTTACTCTTTTATACCCTAATCAAAGCTTAAATGGCGGATCACTTGCCTATGTTAACCATGGCTTATTCAATTGACTCAATTTGCTAGGTTTCACAGTACATCAAATAATAAATTAACCACCTGGGATGAATAAAGACAACATGTATGTGAAAATGCAGCCAGCTAGTTTGAGATTCAATGTGTTGTTCAAACACAATCACATCATAAACTCCACTTGGCTTTAGATTCTATTTTCAACTACCTGGGAGTTTCTAGCAGACAGAGTATTTTATTGCATCCCAGGCAGAACACAGAGCCAAACATACCCCTAAGGTAAATCTGGGGCATTGGATGAGGTGAACGAAGGAATTGAAACTTGAGAAATGGAAATGAAATAGGTGGCAGTAACCATTTTTTCCCCTGTTCTAGGCTTACTTTTCTTACTTTGTTCTTGAGGGCAGTAGGGACATTTCCTTTTTTTTTTTAAAGGGATGCTGGCCAGCTCCTCAGTCAGTAAAACTGTATGTGTGGGGATTTTTATATTCATGTTCCATGGCTTTTTGCAGGATGATTGCTGAGTCACCATTCCACATGGTTTTAGAATCCTCTTTGGGATTTGAGCTAACAGAGATGGATGACTTTCCAGTTGGGAACTCGGACCCAGTTTAGAGAGGACTTTTAATCATCATCTCTGTTTCATACTGAATAAATGAACAGCAAGAGTGAATGATGGGACTTTTGTGGCAAGGAATTGTTTTGGTGATGCACTAAATCATAGATGTCACCTCACCAAGATTGGTACTCATATAAGAGCAATAATGCAGGGCATGCAGCCATAATTATTCAAAATTTACTGCTTTTTTATGTGTGACCTCAATTTTGTCAGCAGAGGAATGCAACCTTAACCAAGGGGCAGCCCAAACTTTTTAAGTTTCATGACAAGATAAAAATATTATTTCTCAATAACTGAATTCTGATTTTCCTTTTAACTTAGTTTAGCGGAAAATGCAAAGTACTTCTGTAGGTGCCACACAAGAAATAAATAAGTAGAACAAGATAGCTAAACATAAGCAGAAAGCTTCCTTATTTTCTCATCATGTGGAAATGCAAGTGAAAGATAAACTATAATACGAGGGCCCACTCAGACTTTTTCATGAGAGAAGGCAAGTTAAGAATGAAACATTTTTTTCCTGATTAATTTGCAATAGAATATACTCTCACAACAGTGATGATATTCTAACTGATTCGCATAATTGCTAGGTTGTGCTCAACTGGAAAGAATATCAGCTCTGACCCTGGCCACCTGCCCCGTTCCAGCAGCACCAGGTGAGCAAAGTTTGGTCTGAGGTGGCATGTGGACTCCGTGATCTGGCAGCCAATTACAACACGCTGCCTGCAAGGCAATGGGGGGTGAATTTGGTGGCGCGTGGCCTGTCAGCCAGTTTTAACTGGCTGCGAGATCACAGAGTCTATGTGCCGCCTCAGAGCGTACCTTGCTCAGGTGGTGTTGCTGGAATGGGGAAGATGGACGGGGTCAGCGCTGATATTCTTTATTTTATTTATTTATTTATTTACTTATTTATTTATTTATTTATTTTATTTATTACATTTTTATGCCGCCCAATTTCCAAAGGACTCTTGGCGGCTTATAACATGGATAGCAATAACACTCAGATGTTACTTACTGCTTATCAGAGCTTGACAACACTCCCCAAGCAATTACAGAGTCAGCTTATTGCCCCCCAACAATCTGGGTCCTCATTTCACCGATCTTTAGAAAGGATGGAAGGCTGAGTCAACCTTGAGCCTGGTGGGATTCGATCTGACAACCTGCTGAACAAGTCAGCA